>JAEBDU010008600.1:2174-19331 GCA_016802625.1 Heliconius numata | reverse complement strand
CTACATTAAAAAAATCAAGCTCGCTTTCACTGCCCAGACATTTTGAGTGTAAAATTTCAAATAAAACGAAGGTATCCATAAATGTGCGCGCATATAAAATGACTTTACAACCAACTACTGTTTATTTCGTTTAACAAAAGTGTAATTACGTCTTGATTAATGATTATACTACAATACTAAGATTGTTTTATATTTGCAATATTATTTAAGTAGGGTTGTCACTCGCCAAACATTATGTATGTAGGTTAGGGTGTTAACAGATTCATAGTACGATATGTATATGTCTGCGTGTGAGTGTAAATGCAGCGATTGTAGGTTCGATTTCCATTCGGGGGGATGAAATATTTGATATTTTCTGTTCCTCGCTATGGTAACGACTAAAGCGCGGGGATGAGTTCCGCCAGTAATGTGGGCCCGGTGGGGAACGGCGTGTCTTAACACTAAGTTCCCTCTGTATATCCTGTCTTATGCAGGACTTAAAGCTGTATTGATAAAACCACTCTCTTTTTCAAAATCAGTTAAAAATTAATCAATAAATACAAGTATAATTTGGCTCTTTTATAATGACCATTTGAACAAGGATTCACTCAGCCCTACCTTCTTATGTGTAACATATTTTATGCACAATCAATAAAAGGCTATAAATATTTTGAATCCATACAATATATATTTTATTTTTAATTTACATTATCAAGACCGTTGTTTTAAACCATCTTAAAATTGAATTATTTATCATTCATATCTAAACGAGTGAATATAAAATTTATAATTAAATGTGAACAACGCAACGGTATATTTGTATTGCTTTTGTTGAATTTTTAATATTTAGGACTTTGTTTTGCAATCATATCTTCCTTAAAATATATTAGAAGTATTTGAAAATTTTAAACTATATTGTGAATTAAATTTTAATATATATTTATTAGTATACTTTTATTAGTAGACTTAAGGAGGTTTAAAATTAAACTTAGGGAGTATTTTTTGTCAACTGTTAATTGAACAGTTGACAGAAAATACTTCTTAATTTAATTTTAATCTAATATTAATTGAATTTTTATTTAAATCATAAGTAAAGAGACTCGAGATCCTGCAGTCAAACTCACAAAGAGTTCTGCAGGACACAGTTTAACTTTTTTATGTATTTTTAAATGATACTAATAAAATAAATTAAAAAAATATATTTCGTTGAATATTTTTAAATCTATATATATAATAAAACTGTTAAGGGGGTAAAATCTGTACATTGAATATAAACTAAAAAAAACACTTCAGGGGGACTTAATACAACTAATAGAAGGTAAAAATATGATTTTTGGAATTCTTGTCTGTCTGTCTGTTGTGACTCTTTAACGCAAAAACTACTGGACGGATTTAAATGAAACTGCTTTTGTTGTATAGCTATTAGTCTTCGCCTACATATAGGCTATAATTTATTTTGATACTCCGAATACCTGATGTGAAGCCCTAGCAGCCCGCCTAATCTATAAGAGATATCAATACAACGCTTTAGGAAAAGTTATTCAGCGTGATGAGCATTTTCTGTTGACATAAAAAAAATCGATCCTACCACAAAGTGGAACCCCAGTCACCCAGCTAAACTTTAAAAATATATAATCTGTCGTCTTAAAATAAATTATTGTACGTAATAAACATTTTTTTGACGTTTATTAATATCATAATTATTATTTAGAATTGTTAATTCATAGTTTTTAGTTAAATTTAAGTAAATATCTCCATTTTACTTTATTAGTTAAGAGCGCCTATTACTATCTCAAAAGCAAACATATATGTTTAAAAATTTTAAAGTATATAATTTTATCAGGCGTTCTTTCATTTCTGTCAAAATACGTATTTATATTCATCCCCCCTCGCGAACACGTCTTTTAATTCCCTTCATGAAACTTATACTTACTTCATGAAAATACAGGAAATATTTTATACAACTTCTATGACTACTATTATTATAAAACTCAAGAGATTGCTTAGTTGACGCGGTAATCTCAGAAAGTACGGATTTAAATTGAATAATTCGTTTTGTGTATCATAGTGCCTACATATAGGAATGTTTAGGCTATAAGTATTACATCACGATATAACCAATCGCAGAGGAGAAACATTAAAAAAATGTTACATTAGATATTATGACTGTTTACTGTAGATCGCCGCACGCAAAAGGTTAAGACACTCTATTCGTGTTTTCCGATGAATTCTGGAGGCATTGTGTGTTCAGTGGGAAAACTCAACGCCGCGCTCGACACCAGAGCGAAGAAATGCAAATATTCGATATTTAATTTCCTCAAGTGGGAATCGAACCCACAACGTGCTGCGGTACCAGTCACACTTTATGCCCCTACGTCACGACTGGTCTCATAATAACCTTTTACTAGATACATTTCAAAGCAATATGTTACAAGTTATTAGGTATTTAAAATGCAGTATAAGATAAAGATATCCTGTAGTATTATTGTATCAGTTACAAGCCACACACCCCGGCTTTGCACGGGTGCAACCATACACACAAGTAACATGTACTTATGTAGGTGCTAACGTGCTGTTAGTGTATAGTCTTCTATCATATTTTTCTATCCATTTAATAAAGAATAAAACTTTGTTGTTTTTATAACCCTTATGATTATCAAGATGGTGTGGATGGTATATTTTACGATTAGAAAATACGGCTGCAGAAAGCAAGTCAAACAGTTTTCCAGGACACTCCCCATGATAAATACGATAGAGAATACACAGCTAGAAGACGTTTCTACGCAATGCTAAATTGTCAAGCCTTTTACAGATCATTGGTTCCCCATTGTTTCACACGGTTCTACGTTGTAAGCAATTAAATGTGCCAAGCTGGCACTGGGATGCACCCGCCCAGAGACAACGTGGACCCACATATGAACATACCTCGATCCTATTAAGCTGCTGATGACCACCACTTTCTTTAAGACCAATTTGGCCTTGCTTTCTACATGATCGCGATACTTTCAGTCACGCGCACTATATAAGGGTATTGTTTTTGAAGACGACAAATGTTGTGATAAACGCGCAAACTTATGTCTTCTGGAGGTTAAATTGAACCCAGTTCCTTTCACCTATGAGGAAACATTCCCAAGGGATGCCTCAACAGAAGACATATGTTTGTTTCATCACTGGTCGACGTTTCAAGCTACATGAACAATAATAGAGTCCAAATCTACAAAAAAAATTCTGTTTGTCTGTTTATTTGTCTGTACACGCTAACCTCCGGAACTACTAGACTGATTTGAATGAAACTTTTTGTTGTATAGTTATAAAGTCTAGGCAACTTCTAGGCTATAGTTTATTTTCCTTAAAAGCCTGTCTAAACTATAAGAGATATAAATATACTGCCTTTGGGAAAATTTAACATTTTGACAAACAATTTCCAGATATTAATACGTAACAAAAATTAAGGTCTGGAGTACCTGGCAGCCCATCTAATCTCGAAGAGATAAAGATAGCGTCTTAGTAAAAGTGGATCAACATAACAACTTGGGCCCTGGCCTGGCCCAATATTTGTCAATATTTCTATGGTAAGATGTCAATTGAAATGTGAACGTCTCATTGTGCGTCTATATCACTAAATCTAAAAGCCACAAATTTTATAAAATTAATAAAATGTTGTGTATTTGTGACTTAAAAAAATATGCCTTCTATAAGGCGGTGGACAAATTTAGGCAGAAGAATCTAATAGTACTGCCCAGAACGTGAAGATTGCAATGAACGTGAGCACGATAGTTGACTGATAATGATGCAAATTTGGATCGAGCTGCTTTTTGTTACGATATATCAATTGATGCCAGCAGTACCTACAGCTGTGTTGCTATTGGATCTATGAACTCAGCTTGCCAATATTGTAAGGTTATTGTAAAAACTCAGTTTGCCAATCAATTTGGTGGCGCAATGATTTTATTATAAGGAGGAGGATTGCCAGTTGTCCCACGTTCAATGCAAGCTGAGTTGCTGAGATGTTTAAAGTCCTCGAAATTGTGGAAACATGTCAAGGTATTACATTTAAGCAAGAATATGCGTGTCATGTTGCAAAATGATCTATCTGGAGACATATTCTCTAAACAACTCATTGATATTGGTAATGGCAAACTTCCTATATATGCGCTGACTGGCTGCATTACCTTTCCTGATAGTTTTTGTCAGTTAACGTAATCTTAAGATGAACTCATTCATAAAGTGCTTCCAAATGTTGCTGAAATGTTGCTGATTATTTATTCCATAATTGGTTGTGCGAAAGAGCTTTACTGGCTGCTAAACACACTGATGTAAATGAATTATATATAAATTTTCAAGATGGCATTCCTGGCAAAATAAGGACACATAAGTCAGTTAATACGGCAACTAATGAAGATGATGTCGTGAACTATCCACCGGAATTTTTAAATTCACTTGATTTGCCAGGATTGCCGCCTCACAGCCTTCAATTAAAGCTTGAATGTTTAGTTATAATGTTGTGAAATATTAACCAACTGAAACTTTGTAACGGCACACGATTAGTGATAAAAAAATAATGAATAACGTAATAGAAGCAATCATATTGAAAGGAAAGTATAAAGGAGAAGACTTTTTGATGATGCGGGGCATCCCAATGATTTCGACTGACATACCATTCGAGCTTAAAAGACTACAGTTTCCAGTACGGCTTGCTTTCGCAATGACTATAAACAAATCCCAGGGGCAGTTATTAAGTGTTTGTGGTATTAATATAGAAAACTCATGTTTCTCGCATGGTCTGTTGTATGTTGCCTATTCCTGTGTTAGAAAACCATCTGCTCTGTTTGTTTACGCGCCAGATAACCAAGAAAAAAATAACGTGTACCATAAAGTACTACAATGAAAATGAAACTGAATTTAGAATAAGTAAAAATGAAATAAAATATAATAATTAGGCATCATAATAATTAATCGGAAATTGTTATTTTTATTATCATTTTTAATGAATATTATAAGAATTAAAAATGATTTGAGTTTTATTTTTTTTTATCTTACTAGCTGACCCGGTGTCGCGAATAGCAGAATACATATTAAAAAAAATCGACTGTTAGGCGATACGAAGTTCGCGGGTCTGCTAGTTATAAATAAAAACAATATAATATAAGTTATATTTTATTTTAAATCGTTCATATTGACAGCTCGCTCTCATTTTTTTATTATTGACATTATGTATGCGTAAAAATTGAACGTTTCTCTCAAGGAAACCTTTATGTTCTATAGTGACCTGAAATTTCGTTTTTATCATATGAGGTGTTAAATTTCTTTTATAATAAATTTTTGAACAAAATAAGTTACTTTTTTCGCTTCATTATGTTCCTTGACATAATATTTTTTTTCGAAAAGCCAAGGGCACAAGCCTGCGACTGTAAGCACGATAGGTTGTGGGTTCAATTCCCACTCGAGAAATTGAAACGTTTCACTTTTCCGCTTTGGTAATGAGTCAAAGCGCGGTGTAGAGTTCCGCCACTCAATACGCAATACCTAAGAATTCAGCAGAAAGCGGGATCGGGAAGAAACTTCCGTTCGAACAAAGTATTTTAACAATAGGTTCCCAGGTTCCCTATGTCTATCCTGTTATACAGCATGAAAATGAAAAAATACATATAAGACTAGCCGATTTTATTACTCATGTTTATGTTTCTTATAAATAAGTTGAACAGAAAAATTATAAAAGCTACGTAATTTAAATTTGTTGTTTAGACTTTTTTTATACGAAAAAACAGTTCTTATTTAAGAATTATAATTATATTTCTTAATTCTACAATAATTTTTCGCATATAAACGATATAAATATTTAACACAACAGATTAACCATGTATTTTTATCTTCTGTGGCGACCAGATGGAAACTGGGAATCTAGTGTTAATACATTTAATTAAATATTTCATTCCCCCGTGTGAGAATCGAACCTACAACGATCGCGTTAACAATCACACGCGTTACTGCGCTACGACGGCCTATATAGTTGTTTTTCTTTAAACTACAACTATTTACCGATTTCTTTGCGGAAATCAAGTACCTAAAAGCTGTATTGACAAATAAACAACACCATCATATTTGCTGACTAATTTCTTTATTTATATTATCTTTCTAAACATATAAGTGAAATTTAATTGAGTTCTTCATATTTAGTGTTGACAGAACAAACTTATGTATATATAATAAATTAAATTATATATATACACATATACTTTCACTCGGCCTCGCCCAAATAGCCTATTGTTTGCGGATGAGTAAGTTATAATCTTTAAGTAGTCATTAGGTGAGATGTCAAATATGTATTGTGTAAAATATGTGTAGTTTGCTCATTTTGTTTGTATATTATATTTTTATAGATTTCGATTTTCCATATAGGTACCAAGAGTTTTAATGTTTATTCGTGATAGCTTTTAGCAAGCAAAAAATATTTTAATTGTATTTTTTATTTTTAGTATAGTAGTATTTTTTAAGAAAACTTCAAGCTGTAGTGTAGCTGTGTGTGAGGCATAGAACTTAGTGTAAAGACATTCCGTTCTCCATTTTCTGACGAATTCTGGAGGCATCGCGAGTTGACTGGCACGCCTTGCCTCGACACCGGAGCGAAGAAATGAACATACAAATTTAAATAAATACTTCATTTCTTTGAATGGGGATCGAACCTACAACCAGTTGTGTTTACAGTCGTGCCCCTGCGGCACAACTGGCCTCAATTGTTGAAGTTAATTGTAAAACGTAAATTAAATTATAATATTTTTATAATAATTCAATTCGAATCAAATAATTTTTATTAGCAACGACTCAAGCGGGTGCAAAAATAAATCATACTGTCAAAAACCGCCGTTAAGATGCGTAAGTAAAGTAATAACCCCATTACAGTCTCGGGAATGCAAACGTTTGTTTTGTTCAAGTTTTTTATATTCACTTTATATCGGCAATTTATTAAAATCTGACCCGAGTGTTGCATATCTCGGCCAAAAATCGTGTCAGTTGACCTAAATTTTTGGTGAAACTGAGCTGAATTAAAGTTGTTTTAAATATGTGTTGTTTTATATACTTCCAAATGCATTAAATAGGGGGAGCAGGTCAAAACGTCCCTCACGTTTTTTTATTAGTTACGAAAGAAAGTGTTTTTTTTTTTTGAAGGAACCTGGGAATCTAGCGTTAAGACGGTTCATTTCCATTAAGACACTTCCTTTCCCAACTCTTCGTTTTCGTGTTCCGGATTCAGGAGGCAGAATGAGGAAATGAAATTATTAAATATTTAATTTGGGAATCGAACACACAATCTGTCATATTTACAGTCGCACACTTGTGCTCCTGCCTCGACTGGCCTCATCTGGTTTAGCACATTAATTAATTTGTATTTTTTTCTTCAGTTTAGCTAGTAAGTTAGTCTTCGATTACTTTATTTATACAAGTATGAAGAAAAGAGAGACCGAGTGTCTTAACACTAGTTTCCCTGCTTACCCTGCTCTATGCGAGATATAGCGTAAAGCTAAAAAAAGCTTATCCATTTAAAATATTTTCAAATATCTACTCACTCATAAACACAGTGCGTGGCTGTGATCAAGTGGTCTCTTGCAACCACAGTAGCACCACATATGAGTTTTCCATCCCTCTTCAGAGCGGCCAACCAGGGAAACTCCCCTGGGGTTAAAGCTCCTCCGCCCACCACTCGTGCGCCGCGAGCTGTGCCACATGCTGGAATTAAAGGAAATTATTAATTTAATTATAGTTAAGTTGGGCGGAAAGTGGGGAAAGGAGTGTTTTAACTCTAGGTGTTTTGTTATATAGGGAACATAGCGTGAAGCAAAATAAATAAAAGTAAAATGGTGGTGAATTGTGTGTGTCATATTTTTTACATTGCAAAGAAGATTTTTAAAAAATATATCAATCACTTAATAAACTATTTAATTTTAATTGATTAAAATAATAGCGATAAAATTAGCGTAGTGGGTAGATGAGTATCTAAGCGCCTTGACTGCGCATTTCCTATACTGAGTGTGGAATAACGTTTTAAAAATGTTAAAAACTGATGTTTGTTATCAGAATCGTCAGTTTATATTTAAAAAATGAAAAAGAAATTAATATCATTGAATAGAAAGAATTAGTAAAGAGCAAAAAAAAAACAAAGGAAAAGAGAAAGTAAGTGTTAAATTCTTGATTTTAGATTCTTGACATTTGAAGAACAAAATACTTTTTATTAACGCAAACGATATAAAATAAAAAAAAATGTGCTTCATACTGTAACATATTACAATTTCCCGCGGCGACTGTACTCTGGTACAGACAGCCAGCGATAATCAAAGTAAATAATGTTTAAATATTCGGCACAACGCGTTCCAGCCAGCGCCACGCGCGGTTGATTTACTACTTTTCGCTACGGTCATTTGGAAAAATGTCTCTTTTATTGAATTTAAATGAAATATTTTATTTTTAGCTTCACGCTGTATCCACACATAGTGGGGAACCTGGGAACCTAGCGTTAAGACACTCCCTTCCCGTTCTCCTTCCCGTTTTAAGACATGTACTTTCGTTGAATTCTAGACAAATTTATTTAACATGGTGTTTTTCGTTTAAATTTAATATTTATTCTAGCCGCTAAGTTACGTACAGTCCTTTTGTTTGTAGACAATCGTAACGGAGCTCCCGTCAACTGTGGACATTACAAAATTCAGCTTTTACTGCATTTAACTAGGTTAATTCTCGGCGATAACGAAAATGAAGAACTTAACTATCTGCATAATTATTATGGATATTTTTGCAAGGACGTGCCGTTTGAAAAATGTATGACGTTTTGCTGAATTTAACATTTATATTTATGGGGTCTAGGTAGAGTATCGCAAGTCAAAAATCACAAAAACCGAATTCTGGAGGCTTTGCCTTTGCCTCGAGTGGCGGAACCCAACGCCGCGCTTTGACACGTTAACACAGCGATCCGCTGGTCTCTATGTTTATTAGATTCAGAAAAAAAATATTGAAACTATGGCAAATAATACCAGGATTTTTCGCTTCTATACCTAAAAGTTCAGTCCAGTCTGACATCCGGGGCACTTAGCACGCTATTGAGAACTATTTCATAATTTTTGAATTGTGTGGCCGATGTCGTATCTGCACTTAACGCTTAAAGTAAAAATATATCTTTATGTAACGAAAATATGACATTTGATATCTTATTGACACAGTATTGTCGTGGCGTAATGAAGACTGGTAATTGGGATCCCTTTCCATCATGCTATGTATAATTTTTTCTCTTTTTTCAGCTTCACGCTGTATCCCGCACACAGCAGGGTGGCTGGGAACCTAGTGTTAAGACACTCCATTCCCCACTTTCTACCGAGTTCTGGAGGCATTGCGTTTTGAGTGGCAGAACTCAACGCTTCGCTTTGCCTCGACACTAGAGCGAAGTAATGAAAATATAAATTTAAATAAATATTTCATCTCATCGAGTCGGGGATCGGGAATCAAATTCACAACCAGTCGGTTTTACAGTCACACTTTATGCCCAAGACTTTTTATATGTTTTCTAAAAAGTAATAGTTCTAGCGGGCGAAGCCGCGGGCGGGTCTCTAGTTAGTCAGTCACAATAGCATCGTGTGGGCGGATGTGGCCAAAGTAAGGTTCGTACTAAGTCTCCCATGCCCCAGTGACCCGTTTGATAAAATTTCTGAATAAAACATTCATGTCAGTGACCCACTAAGAAGTAATCAAATAAAATTTAACTGTCATTACTTACTTGCCTTATATGCATTTTAATTTTCAATACTTGAAGCTATGTTTAATTAAGCATGAATATTAATGTACGGTAATTATACGATTTATGTCGGTGAGGCTATGGTGAGTTTGGTTGTCAGTTCGATTCCCAAACGTAGGAATTCAGTATTAAATATTAGTTTTCTTCGCTCTTGTAGCGCGGCGTTGAGTTCTGCCTTTCAATATGCAACGCTTCGAGAATTAGGTAGAAAGTTGGGATCGGTAGCATTTTGTTGGGAAACAGAGTGAAGTAAAAAATAATTATGTGTAAATATAGGTAGACATATAGAATGCATTTGTTCTCTGTTATATCAAGTGGCGGGACTCAACGTCGCGCTTTGTCTCGCCTGTGCGGGACAATAAAAATAGTTTGTTCCCACGAATGGGAACGAACCTACATCACGATTGCAGTTAAATACTATATACGTACACACTGCGCTAAGATGGCCTCAATAGAATGCAATGTTTTTATAATTTTTCTATATTACTATATTTTCTATATATTTCTTTATATCACTATATTACATATTAATACACAATTTATTTTTGCCGAACAACAGAACAGATTTTTATAGGACTTTCACTGAACTATAGAAGGAATTGTAAAACAATGCATAGGCTATAGGTATATTTTTATCACAGAATACCCGCGAGATTTACGCGGAAAAAAACGTGAAAAACAAACGCGTTTGACGTGAGCGCGTATCTTCCACCTAGGTTTTTAGTATAAATAACTACATAAAAATTGTTATTTTCCTCTCTATTTAAATACATAATTAAATAAATATATGTATCAAGCGGGCGAAGCCGCATGGGGCTTCTAGTATAAGATATAAACAATATATTAAATATTTTCAATTAATTATAACGTAGTTACTACTTTACTCTATATATGTCTAACTATAAAACGTGACGGCCGTGGGTTCGATTTTCACTCGCGAGAATGAGATATTAATTTCCTCACTTGAAACCGACGTGAGTACAGCCTACTGAGCGACACATACAGTGTCTCGAAAATAAGAGTTTAGAAAGTGAAAAATAGTTTGCCTTAACACTAGGTTCCCTCTACCCCGTTATTCGCGGAATACATCGGAAAGATAATAGGCCAAAAAGAATTTAACTAAATCAAAGTTCTATTCAATCATAAATAGATGTAAAAAATTATAATATGTTATTTTATTATATTATTTAATATATTGTAGTCAACATATAATAAAACGTATAACATATATTAGTGGCTTTTACGTCACTGTCGGTCACATATTTTCTATTTTATATCTAAGTATAATTAGTTTAAGTATAAATAAATAAGGATATCGTAACACAGTAGCACAGCGTCTGACTGTACATGCGGTGGCTGTAGGTGCGGTTTCAACTACGGAAAATAAATATTCTGGTCTCTCCGTTCTCCGAAGACAGAGCGCAGCGTTCCACCACTTATAACGTAATGTCTTGAATTTGAGCGAAAGAAGCGAGAGCTAATTATTTTATCAATTAATTAAATATTCTCAATCTTCTATCCAAAAGTTACCATTTACTAAATCTAAAAATAATATTTTTTATAATACTAGAAACCGAAATCTATAACTTTAATTAAAAGTAAATAATAAATGCGCCAAATGTACGTGAATCGTTATTTCTACGGTTGATTTGCATCTTATCAAATATTTAAACAGCATTATAATATTTTAGAATAAGGAAGCATAGTTCCGATCGAATGTCCGGAACATCGGTATATATTTTTTATAGATACAACACTAGATTTATTAGCACTATTATAATTATGTAATTTTTACATATTTACGTATATAACTACTAAAAATAATTTCAAAACATAATTGACCCCCTTAAAATATATATATATTTTTATATTCATTCAACGCACTACATAGCAACACTTACCAAAGTTAAACACAAACACAAACAATAACTTAATTCGTAAAAAAAAGGTGCACTGACACAAATTAGTAAAATGGACCCTAATTAAAAGGAGACTCACTGCAGGGCTTGCAGGCGCTGGCCGTCGCGAGCACAGCGAGGAGGCACCAGGCACGGAACATGTCTGCTGCAGAGGGAGACGCCGGCCCTGCTATTATAGGCCGTGGGCGGCGCCTCTGATAAGGCTTCGGGGCCAGGGTGATCGGACCAGGCCAAGTTCACGGATACGCGCCGACTGCCGCTCGGGCCGCGCTGCGCCAGCGCCTACCCCACCCAGGCTTCGGGGTCGGTGGTAGGATTAGATAGTGACCTTCATATCTATCCAATAGTTCACTTCGCCGAGTCATTGGGTCAAATTTGATTTGGAAACTTTCCTTTTACGCGCCAAATGGAACTGGTGCATTGTGTTTCGGGCTATAATCGTTTTGTCGAGCCTTTTGTTAGTCATTTATTATCTCGATTCGCTATTGATTGTCGAAACCGCCGTTATAGGTCCACCTGAGGCTTAAGGTGTTGTAAAAATATCAATATTGGGAAATGATGGCCATTCATGAACGACTCCAGCGATATGTACTGAAGTAACGGAATCGACACACCTTGTGGCAAATTTTACCCGATTCTTCACACTGACGCTTTGGCATAATTAAATGGCGACTTACTCATCAATGTATCCAGAATTCGGAGCAAAATGGGGAACGGAGTGTTTTAACACTCGGAAATAAAGAAAATGGTGATTCTATATATGTATTAATTGATTAAATAATTATTTCCACAATCTAAATGATCATCTTTGAGTGCAGGATATGGCTTGCAACACGTCACGTTGTGTGTAACTCGTGTTGTGCGCAGTAGCAAAAGATGTATTACGTAAAATTTTTGTTGCAGCTGATGCGAAATCTGTGACCTGGATTCATTCTAGGATTTACTTAATTACATTTTTATATTATAAAATTGTGTTTTTTTTATTTAAAATTAATTTATCTATAATTAAATTAAACTTGTTGTTAAGATCTAAAAAAAAAGTAACTGTCACAAAAGCTTAGTCACCAAGCCTCTACCAGCTGAGCTTCAAGTTTGTAAGTCAAAATAATATTATGCAAATATTATTCGTATTTTGAGAAATTTAATACTTTTGACACTCTTTGTGGTTTTGTCGTAATAAACTGGTGGGTTTTAAAAAAAAACTTGTCAATGTCGGTATCAGTTACAATCCGTTAAATCTGTAGACGATATCGATAGTGAGCTTTATAATTTATCTTATCTTAATATTTATATCGCTCTACTTATGTTAAATTAACTTCAAGTTTTCTTAATTTTATTGGTCTTTTAATGTTAGTTTTAATTATTATATACTGATTTGATATGATACTTGATTTTTTTAATGTATACCGTACGCAAGGTAGGCAGAGAGAGCTTGGGACCCTAGAGTTGAGACTCTGTTCCCATTAAGACACTTCCGTTCCCCCCGCCGAATTCTGGAGGCATTGCATGTTGAGTGGCGACTCCATACCGCGGTTTCCCTCGTTGCCAGATCGAAGATTTCCCTCGAGACTCGAATAGAACCCGAATGTTATTAATGTCAAGAAGGATGTTATTTATTGCGTGGTAGAAAAGTAAGTAACAAATGTTTTGAATATTTAATTTTTTATTATTATTATTTTTTAGGTTTACGCTGTATATAGCACCAGGGAACCTGGTGTTAAGATATTCTGTTCTCCACTTTCCGTCGATTGTGTGTTATGTGGCGGAATTAGCCCTTTAGTCCTGGCATCAGAGTGAAGAAACGAACATATTAATAAATAAAAAATAATTCATTCTAACGAGTGAAAATTGAACACACAACCGTCGCTTACGCTTGTGCCCTTGCGCCAGGACGGCCTTGTTATTCTTATGATAGTTCTTCATTATTAATGGAATATTGTAAAAAAAGATACATAATATTTTCTTTATATTATTATGTAAATATTGATTGCTAATTTGATTTTGACAAATGTGTCACCAACCAGTTTCTTGTTTTTTTTATGTTAAGTAGCACACGTAGTATTAAAATTCGTACTATTAATAATTCATATTCATATATATACATAATAATAAATATTAATAAAATTGTATGAAGTATGAAATAAGTCTTTAATTACTTGAAATAATCATGCAACTTGGAAGAAATATTTTCAATTTTTTTCGATAGTCATGTATATAAATACATGTATGTATGTAAGAGAGAGAGAGAGGGAGAGAGAGACATTTAGGTACTAACAGCGAAGATGTCACAATGAGAGATGTCCAAATATAAAGTTATAAAAAAAATAAAAGATACTGTAAAAAGTTAACACCTCTATCCAAAGCTAAACAAACAATAGATATTAAGATAGGTAGTTTAGCTCCTACTCGCTTCGCTCGCCGGAAACTCTAGCAACTCTACTATACTAAAAAAATTCTTAAACTGATATATAAAGAAATTTATTTTTATAAAATATATATTTTAGTAATATTTAATAGTAGTAATATTTTTTGTGAAGTTAGTATAGTCGACTAAAACAAAACCAGCGGCTAGGATACCTAAAAGCACGTACAATATTTAATTATCCACATGAGTGCATTACGCAAGACGAACATATATCCGCCGGCTGCCGGATGAACAAGCGGTTCGCTTTATTTCTTTTATATTTGGACAATCTTGCCCAACTCCTTACGTAATTCCAGGACTAAACGATGAATGTTTTGCAATTTTCGATATACGCTTACACAGTCTTTTGCGCAGTTGCACTGACCTACCATAAAAGTTTTAAAAAGAGTCGCTTTCGGATATATGATCGGATGTAATATAATACAAGCCCGCTGTACCACGTGTTCTACCAAGTGGGCCCACGAGAGAGTGGACGCGTTGTCTTCGTTTCAATTAAGAAACCATATATGGTCATTGAATATCTTTTACTTCGTTTTACAGCGAAAGTTATAGCTTGTAGGCTTTTTAACAAGGTAACGCGATTTTGCTTGTTCTTGTGAAAGTTTTTGCTATTGCAATTGAAATGTAATTATTGTTTTTAGTAAGTAAGATTTAAAAGAAGCACTTTTACTAATATTGCTGATGAAGAAATGTTTGTTTTGTGATTATCTTATGTAACATGTGGACAAGTGTTCTTATTGATATTTGTGTTGAGTTGGTTGAAGTGTTGACGCAGCATTTTTTGAAATAATTCTCTATAAGAGCATAATTATGGAGAAAGCATTATTAGTGAGAGTTCGATACGACACTTTTCCTATTATATAATAATCAATTTTTAACGACAACTGTTGTGGAACACTTGTTGATCGAAAGTTGATATTAAAAGGAATGAGATCACAAAATTTTTGTTCGATCTCAGGCGCCGTCATACTTTCTTAATTAGTGCTCGCTGCTGACTCACCACAAAAATGTTGCCAGGAAAAGTTTTAAAGTTCAAGTTTATTTTTATTTGTCTAACCCAGTTGATATGGCTATTGTATTATAGATAAGGGGTACTATGCCAGGGTTTCCAAGAGTTTACGTGATGAGGTAAAACACGTAGACAAACAATGTTGGCCTTGGAGCGGTTAGTGGGTGTGTAGGTGCTGGTGCCGTCCAGATTCACTCTCAGTGGGCCAAGGCGATACGCCCGTATATTGATAACGATATAACGTTCTACGAGTATGTTACTTTGCTAATCCTTCATTGAATTTATTTGTTTATGGGGTCGAGATGGAAGATTTTTTTGTTCGTTATTGTTTTTTTTTTATTTTTTTCGAGGTCAGTTTATATTATGTTATCTGTTTCGTTGAATAGATATGGAATTTTGAATTAGATTTTTTTTATTTTTCCTTATTTTATCCATTTTTTTTACGTTTATAACATTTATTGATATTACGTTATTTTGTATTTGTATAACTTGTGTATCATTAATATTATTTTTTATCAATTCTATTTTTCCAAAAGGAACACCAGAATTTTTTTTTGTCTTTTAGCTATTTTGTATATATTTCATGTTCCCATTCTTGAGTTGCCGGTAAGCATTGTTTATTCGTCGATATAGTACAATTGTGAGTTAAAATGTCCTCACGTTATCTATGTCTTTTAGCTGCAAGACTAATAAACACCTCCCTTAGTTTGGTTGTAGAACTCCATCATATCTGGTTTTCCGGAGCTGCATAGATTAAATAATTTGATTTAGGAGCTGCATAGATTGATGGTGTGACTGTAATGCGACGGTTATGGGTTCGATCCCCATTCGAAGATGTAAAACATTTATTAACGGTTACATTTCCATTTTTTCGCTCTAGTGTCGACGTAAAGCTATCATCATCATCATCACCAACGAACAAAGTTGAGAATAAAAATTTTATGAAGCTAATTTTCCATTTCTAATACTTGCAACGGAGGCCAGGGAGGTCGTGTTGCAAGGGCATAATCTTGTGTCAGTAAACGCAAACGGTTCAGGGTTACATTTATAGCTCTAGTATTGAGGCATACTTAGAGTAGTAGTAGTTAGCGAAGAGGGAAAAAAGCGTTGAGTTTTGCCACTCATGCCACCAGAATTCGGCGGAGAGTGGAAAACGGAGGTCTTAATAGGAACGGAGTGTCTTAATAATAGGTTCCCTCTGCCTACTCTGCAACGTGCGGGATACAACGTGTGGTGAAAAAAAGAATACCTTGAGGTTATATTATCGTTTTATTTCCATAAGGATCATCGTAGTTTTTTATTATTAAAAAGTCCCCGGTAAGTGCCCCGGTAGAAATGATAAGATAAATCATAGATATAATTAGATATCTATTATATTATGTCAGATATAGTTCTCTAATTGAAGTGGTCAGCCTTATTGTAATTCAACTAGTTCAAAGAACTGGGTGATTCATATTAAAATGTTATTTATATTTTTTTGCAGCTTCACTCTTTACGTATCATAGTGTTAAGACACTCCGCTCCCCACTTTCCGTCAAATCCTGAAGCCATTGCGTGTTGTGTGACGGAACTAAACGCCGCGCTTTGTCTAACTAAAGGTCCGTGGGGTCGCCACTTCCCAACATATCATCACAAGCTGTCCTGAGGTTTTCTTATCATTATGTTTATTAAAGGACTACTCGAAGAAATATAACAGTAATATACACTTAGCCATATTGATAAAATAACGGTATTTAAGTAAATACTCGATGAGGTAAGCAGCTAGTCTGATAATATTGAATATCAACAATACAAAATACAGTCGAATTGATAACCTTCTTTTCTTATAGACGTCGGTTAATAAAAAAAATGTATAAACTTATAGTCTTTTTGTGCCTCTCATCGACTACATTTGGCCAAATTCATCTGAAGGGGAAATGTGACCTGAAAATGAAAGATATGGTAGAATTGACCGTAAGTACACATTGAGTATTTAAGTGTCAATAGAATCACCTAGGTATCTTTTACAGCTTCAGTTGTATCCCATATAACAACGTATCATATAACA
>JAEBDU010008594.1:802-11670 GCA_016802625.1 Heliconius numata | reverse complement strand
TTATAAGAAAAAAATAAATGATGTACGACTTTAACACTTGCGTAGAAGCGTAATTTTACATTTTTATTTACAAATATAAAAGGAGTAAACTTTAAATAGCACATGTTTACGTTTTAAATCGTGGATGAATTGAATGCAACGTGACCTGCATGGGATGTCGTACATATAAGGACAGTGAAAATAACTGATAAAAGTATGAAACGAGCAATAAATATTTCTGCAGTAAAACACCTCGTGAATAGTGCGAAGGACTTTTTAAATAAAAAATCATACAATATAGCGCTAAAATACGATCGTTTAATAAAACACATTTATCGAGTTGAATAATTTATTATGACCGCGGTTAACATATGTAAATGCAATAAGAAAATATTCAGTATAATTATATTTTATTGCTTATACTATCAACAAGACACCCCCTTTCCCATTTTCCGACGAATTAAAGAAGCGTATTGAGTGGCAGAAGTAAACACCGCGCCTCGACACAAGAACGAAGAAATGAAAATATGAATTATTTCATTTCCTCGAATGGGAATCGAACTCTCAACCAGTTCGAGAGTTCTAGCCTCATATTATATTATTATTACAATAAAATTGTAAATAAACTAATATTTAGTATGAAAGATTTATTTATTCTTATATTTTATAGATGGGAAGTTGTGAAAAAACTCGAGTTTGATTTACTTTGCTTTTAGAGCCAGCGTGAAATAAGAGTCACAAAGCGCGGCGTTTGCTCCGGATCTGAAATATTTAAACTCGAGTAAACACGGAACTTGTATGTAAATACGTTTAGCTAACCAGAACTGTGTATACGAGTATACAAAAATATGTAAAGATTTATTTTAGAATAATAAGCCAGAGAGCGTCAAAGTGCAGTTGGATTTACTGGGCGACTAGTTTTTAGGTACTTTTACTTTTAAAATTAGTAGTATTAGTATATTAGTAGAGGTACTTTTAAAATTATAATGTAGATATTTCCGCCCCTTAAATAACCACCAGTAAACTTATTTGCGTGATTTCTAACAAAGGAAAACGAAATTAAAATAATTGAGGCCGTCGTGCCTCTGTGGTACAAGGGTGAGACTTTAACGCAACGATTGTAGGTTCAATTCTCACTCGAGGGAATTAATTATTATTTATTAATATTTTCATTTCTTCACTTACAGTAAGGGAAAAGCCCGGCGTGAAATAAATATTAATAAATTAAATAATTTCGGTTCCTGATTGAGAGAAGTTGTGGTGCTGAGTTGCAACGCAGCCTCCTAAAAGTGGACTATCATTGACTAGTCTTCGTCCGTGTCTTTGTCTATCCCACTCGATAAACGTTACATAACTATAAGAAAAAGTATTTTTTAAAAAAATATTTTTTTTGGATCCATTTAGGTACAATTACTCAACATGCAAGGATTACAACACCTGTAACTGCTGCAACAGAATGTAAATACATACAGCACTAGGTATATAAAGGTTTTGCAGATTAACCTAAATCCATTGAATTTAAAACATATCGGGAAAAGTCGAATATCGTATCGGAATATAAAAGTTATAACTTTAAATGAAAAACGCCATTTTGATATCTCCACCGTCAACAACCTGCTGTTTGTTGAGCTTTAGATAAATATTATTATGCTCGAATTCTTTTTGTGTATTTGTTTAAAACTGCTCATATTATATGTTTGAGGTTATGGGTTCGATGTCAATTCTGGAGGAAATTAATATTTTCATTTCTTCGCTCTAGTGGCGAGACGAAGCGCGGCGTTGAGTTACGCCACAGAACACGTAATACCTAAAGAATTCGGCGAAAAATGTGGGACAGAGTGTCTTTACTACTTTGCAGTGTACGCAATATAGTGTAAAGCGGATTTAAATTTTAGAATTATAAAAAAAACATTTTCTATGTTTCGGTCTGCTATTAACTCAAAAAAAAGCGGCGCTGAATTACGCCGCTCAACATGCAATAATGGGAAAATTCGGCGGGAAATAGAGAACAGAGTGTCTTAATTAGGTTCCCTCTGTCTATCCTTCTGTATGCGGAATACAGTAGAATCGCAAACAATTTAAAAAAATACCTAATAATAGCAATATAACTAAAACATGAAAATAACGAAATGTTTGAAACTCGCAGCCCACGATAATCAAACGATTCATTTAACCGTTAGAGTGAAAATTTTTATTGGAGCTGGCATCAGTTCAAATACAGCGTTTGTAGAATTAAGTTACGGTTACGCCAATTACAGTCGTTTTTGTACCGCACGATGGCTGATCGCCAGTTTGTGTTTATAAAGTGCAATTCAATTTTAATATTTCAGTTGAGCTTCTCGCTGTATTCGGCATATAGCAGAGTAGGCAGAGAGATCCTAGTGTTAAGACACTCCGTCCTCTACTTTCCGCTGAATTTTTTGAGACTTCGTCCTGAGTGGTGGAGTTCAGTGCCAGAATGGGGATCGAACCCACATCTTCAGTTCAGCTTAACGCTGTATCCTACATATAGCAGGGTAGGCAGAGAGATCCTAGTGTTGAGACACTCCGTTACCCACTTTTGGGCGATTTTTTTCATGCTATTGTGTATTGACTGGCGGAAGTCAACAGCGACCTTTTGCCTTGGTGCCAGAGCGAAGAAATAAAAATATAGTTAAAAACTCAATCCCCTCGAGTAGGTTTCGAACCCACTACCGTCGCGTCACAGTCACACCCTTGTGCCCCTGCGCATCGACGGCCTCAATATCTGATATGATTTTCGTACTAAAATAGTAATATTTTACGTTCAATCGTATTATTGAACAATTACTCTCGTGCATTGTCCGTAATCCGTAACGACCATTGTCTAAATATTTGCAATGTTCTATTAAATCGCCAAATGGAATTTGCTCGTGGCATAAATCAATGAAACATATTTGATAATAGTTGAGGCCAGTCGTGGCGGCAAGGGTGTGTGGTCGTGGCGAATGGTTGTAGGTTCGACTCCCACTCGGGGAAATATTTATATAAATTTGTATTTTCATTTCTCCGCTCTGGTGCCTTCAAAATTCGGCGGAAATGGGGAACGGAGTGTCTTAACATTAGCCATTAGGTTCCCTCTGTCTACCATGTTGTGTGCGGGATACAGAGTGAAGCTGATACTTTTTTTTATATTTGATAATATTTGTGGTAATACCTAAGCGATGTTTAGTTTGTGCAATATAAAGAATTAGCACAAAAATCCATTCTAACCGACAGCTTTGATTAAATTAACTGTCTTTAACCAATATGCATCTTGTTTACTGTATTGGAAATTAATTATTCGAATATCAGAGATACCATTTCTAGTTAAATGTTGTTATTTATTTTTATTTTTTTATTTAAAATCTACAAAATAGTCAAGTTAATATTTATATATTGTAGTCTCTTTGCGGGGACAGAACGATTGGGGACAGTATGTCAGCTAACATTTTTTTCATATTTTATCCTACTCTATCATCATTTTTTAAAAAGGAATTTTAAAAACACCAAGAAACTGAATGATACACTGACAATTGGTTTCATCAAAATATGAAACAGTTGTATAATACAATGTTTTTATCATTGAGTGGCGTAACTCAACGCCGCGTTCTGCCTCTATACCAGAGCAAAGAAAATGGAAATATGTCTTGTGCCCCTGCGCCACTACTGGCCTCAACTAAGACATTATATTATAGTCTTTTACCTTTGTATAACACTCCACGCATAGACTCGGTAAGCCTCTCAACATAGTTCGAAGCAAACAATTCCACCTATCCCGACTTAACAACGCCTGGAGCAGCTCCAGCGTACCGCAACCGCTGGAACGACATCTTGAAGCGAATTCGGATTATGTAAGCTACGAGCAAAGGTCGATTATAAATCACGTTATTGGAACAGTGTTTATGTTAAAATTTTCATAATGTATGTACCTAATATGAATTTTGATATAATTATTCTGTTTTTTCTTATTATTGTTAATTCTAAGCTACGTACCACAACCCATAAAATATCATATTGAAAAATCAAATTTTTGATTAGGATTTTATATTTTTTTCAAAAAAAATATATGTCTTCATATAAGGTTCGCTCAGTACAAACAAATCCCTCTAAAGACAAACTAAATATAGAAACAGGCTCCTGTTATAAATGCACAGACCTGATATTTGACTATTTTTAAATAAAATTTATGTTTTTTTTATATTTTACGTTTAAAATATTATAGATGGCTAGAAAATTACATATCATATAGGCATGATTAAAATAATAGTTAATTTTAAAACTTCATATTTAATGGAGTTAATGTAGCTCACAAATCTTTGTTTAAAAAAATCTTTGATTAACAATGCTTGTTAACATTTCAATAAAATATGGTGGAATATTTTATAATATTTACTAATAATATCAATATTAGCTATAAATAGGTAATAAAATCGACCCGTAGGTATGTATAAGAGGAAAATAAGCGAGTTGGCAAACAACCCTACTTACCCTAGTTACTCCGACTTCACTCTACGCTGAACCGTTTATTAGCCTTCATAAATTGCTTCAATGGGTTTTTCTTGCTTTGAATCAATGATCAAGGCAGTTATAGCTTATATTATGGAATATTTTAATTGGAAATATTGTTATAAATGTTCTGGTTTTGTGGTAACATACTATACTGTAGTATATTTTGAAATTTTTATACTAATCTATATTTTATACAGATTATAAATTTTACTTAGTTTATGCTTTGAAGAACATATTTTAGTAAAAATAATTGTAAAAGAAAAATATCAAGTTATTTATACTGAAATATGTTAAAGTTAAATATTTTTATAATAAAGAAATCAGAAGAAAAATGCAATTTCAAGTTCTAGCACCTGCGAGACAAACGTTGAATTGTTTTGGGACTCCTCTTATGGAAAAGCAATTTGTAACCGACAATATGACATTGTTAGAATAACTACAGGCTTGCAATATTTTTTGTATTTTGTAAACGAAGCGTTGCAGTTTCGTAAAAATTCGTAATATGGATACGACAGAATTCTATGAGATTACAAAAATATAATATTATTTTTTTAGCTTCAAGCTTTATTCTGCACGTAAAAGGACTCTTACATTCCCCATTTCCGCTGAATTCTGCGTGTTGCACATTTCGTGTTGAGTGGTGCTCACCAAGCAGTTCATCCAGATTTCGGTGTTGTGGGTTCGATTTTTACTCGAGCAAATTTAATATTTTCATTTCCTTACTCTGGTAACAAGAGACAATCGCAAAAATTCCGCCACTTATTATAAAAAAAATATATTATAAAATGCCTCCACAATTCGGCAGAAAATGTTGAACACACGTGTCTTAATAGGCACGCAGTGTCTTAATAGGTTCCCAGGTTCCCTCTGCCTAACCCGCCATGTGCGGGATACATACATATAACTAATCACTAATAACCTTCAAATTTAGGCAACACTATTGTATTCCACCCAGTAACATATACACAGAGGTTGGGCTAAAACACTTTGCGAGCGACCGGCGCTGCCCGTACACTAATTGATTTACTTTGCAACAGGATAGGTAGCTCAATTAAAAACCGTTGCCCTTAATTGACAATAACCGACAATCGACCACGGCTAAAGCAATCGAGTTCCGATCACAGTTTACGTTCGCCCTACGGTTTTTGATTTCGAAAACTAAAACGAAAAAGGGCTGTTCTATTTGAAAAATGGTTATATAATTTTACGTCGTTTTAAGTATGCTGATGAAGTTAAGGGAGCTTTAAGCTTTTAGGAGTTGTATGAGTGAAGGCACTAGGTTTTGGGTTCGATTTCCACTCATGATTCGGGAGAATAGATTTTTTTTTCATAATTTAATTTCTTTCTTCTGGTACCAATTTAAAATCGCATCATTGAGTTCCACCACTCAACACGCAATGCCTCGAAAATTTGGCGGCTTGCCTCAAAGTTTGGAACGGAGTGTCTTGACACCAGGTTCCTTCTGCCTACGCTGCTATATGCGGAATACAGCGTAAAGCTGAAACAAAAAATAACTAATTGAAACGTTTTGGTTTTTCAAAAAGTATAGAAAAAAATAAACTTGGGCTAGGTGGGCACCTAGTGTTAAGACACTCCGTTTCTATTAAGATACTTCCGCTCTCCTGTACTGTTTACGGTCGCACTCTTGTGCCCCTACGCTATGCCTGGCCTCAATTCTTCGTTAATGATGCCACAAACTTATTAATAACTTCGTTAATATACAATGTGTTGCATTACATTGTCGTAATACTGTCGAGAGAAGTTGAACGAGGTTCTGATTTTGCTGCAAGCAGTAAACCAAATAGTTGATAAAGTAATATGTATCGTCAATAGTAAGTACCTAGCATAATTTCTAAATAGATTCGTATTTACTTTTATTAATTTCTTTTGGGATAGCAAAAGAAACATACGATAAATTACTTATTATATTTCTAGTTATTCTGTTGATAAAAGCACATCGATATAAAAATGAAGTTTTCGCATATTATATCACAATTTATATTTCTATATACTCTTTTATAAAATAAGGACAGCCTTATTCAAAAATAATATTATTATAATTTAATAAACAAAATACCGAAATTTTGAAATTAAAATGAACAGAAAACAGAAGTCTATAAGGCGAAAGAGTTAAAAACTTAAGCAATTTCTTGTCAATATTTGATGTGGAACCGCAAAGTTTATCAGCGGCAAGAAGGGACCTTTGAGGGTAAGCCTTACAATTTTGTTGTGGCTAGCTTAACCAAGAATATGGAATATTTAAATTAAATATACATAAAATTAAAATTAATTATCAATTAATTAATTTAAAAAAAACATCAAATTTCTATACATTTTTTTATTTCGGAAATTTTATTATTACTCGATCGTTACAAGTCAATGCTTTTGTTAAATAAAAGCTCGTTAACGTAGACCAAAAACTAAATCAGCTTTCTTTGTCTATAATTTTATATTATTTTATTATTATTGAGGCCATTTGAGGCGCAGGAGCAGGAGGAGGATTTGAGGTCAGCCGTCAAGGCAAAGCGCGGAGTTTAGTTCCGCCACTCAACATAGTGAAATCCACTCAACATCTTGAATTCGTAAAATGGGAAACAGAGTGTCTTACACTAAATTCCCTCTACCCGGCTGTGTGCTTGAAGCTGTTTTTTTTTAATTAATATTGAAATGCTTTAAAACGAGATAGCTGACTCGTGCCTATAAAAATATTAATTTCATTAAGAGCTTAATTTTATCGTGCCAAAGTTTAAAATGAGCCAATCAAAACACTAAAAAAATATTGTCAAATTGAAAAAAGTATTAAAATATTTTTATAATTTTTTGAATTGAAATTTACAAAAAGCTAAGCTTTAAAGTAAAGAGTTAGGGCTCTGTTAAGAATAAGAATTCTGATAAAATAAAATTCTGAACTTCTACCATATATGGCAAAATATTATCCATTATAATATTTATATTATATATTTTGCTGACATTTTTTATAATCATTGTCGTACTAGTACGTACAATCACTCGTAAAAAAATCAGCTTCACGCTGTATCCCGCACACAGCAGGATAGACAGATTACTCGTATAATTGTGTCATAACAAAAGGAAAGCCGGTAACTCACATATGTATATACAGATAATAGGCTTCCGATAATGAGATGCCTGTTTAAAGTCTGATCGCTTTTATTAAACAATTTGTAAAATCCATATTTCCACGGTTAATCGAAATAGTCATTGGATTTTATTACGGCGCTGATTACAATGGGGCTGTTTGTTCGATGACATAATTTATGTAACGGCCATATTAAATCTATAATATTTTATAGCTGATGCTGCTTATGGAGCTGGCTGGCAGGTTTTTAATTTGGATTTTTGTTTTTTGTTTGTTAAAACATTTTATTTTTAAAAAATATTTATAAGAAAGTGGGGAACAAAGTGTCTTAACACTAGGTTCCCTCTGCCTACCCTGTTGTGTGCGGGATACAGCGTGAAGCTGTTTTAATTGAGACAATTTTATTGCATTTCCATTTAGTAAATGATACATTTGCTATATAAAACTTACAGCCTTAAGGTAATTTCTTATTCTTTCAAAATTTACAGGTGGTTTGCAGGTTTTTATGTCTTGACTATAGACGATAACTTTGCATTTTTATTTATAGTCTACGTTCATAATAAAGTGTAAGGAACTCTAATTATTTTAATGATAGTTTAAGTAAGCTCTACAAAAAGGCAACCCAATTTGAATAGTCTAAAAATTACATTAAAATAATATATAAAGGCTGTCTAAGGTGGCGTACAGATGATTTTTCTCAAAGGGCAATTCGATTTGATAAGAGGAATAATTTGTCAAGAACCTATTTGGCTGGTAGGCTTACTTGTTTATCTCGTAGAATTGCCTTTCATTTGTTACGCTTACAGTGGAGTGTAAAGATTGGAGCGTTTGATCTATGTTTAATAGATTACCATAGTTTATATTGAATTTGTGAGTATATTTTAAATATATGTCAGTATTTAGTGGCATTCAGTCAATAATATAGATATTGTTAGAAAAAAGCGGTTAACGTTTTTAAAATAAACACGATAAAAATACATACCGTCTATATGTTTCCAACGTACTCGGACAGAGGTTCCACGTAATTACAATAAGTGACATGTATCACTCAATAACAACACTACACACTAGATACCTTCCAATCAGGGCTTTCGCCTACAAGTTTTTTAAACCTAAATCTTCACACTTTTACACGAGTACGCTAACAGTCTAATTAAAATAGGTATTTATTTTTCCTAAAATTACTTCATCGTAATAATTATCAACATGATACGATAAAATCTATTTTTATAGGTCTAAGAATACTATTTTAAATAAACTTAAGTATTTTCAATAGTCTATTTGAGCAAAGGACATTTTAAATTTGAATTTAACTTAACGCGTCTCGAAGCGTTAGCGCTTCGTCGAGCAGGCAGAAAGAAACGAGTAATAACTGACAAGTAACTCCTAACGCCTTGGTTTCCTGGTATTAAACCAGGAAAACGAAAATATTTCCAATCTAAATATTTTCCAAGGTGTGATAAACCCTGTAATTGTGACTGTGGACGCGACAGGCTTTAGGGTCGATTCCCATTTGAGGTAATGAAATATTTAATATTTCCATTTTCTTCGCTCTGGTGCTCGCGACGCAAAGCACGGTGTTTAATTTTGCCACTCAATTTACAATGTATCCAGAATTCGGCAAAAAATGAGAAACGGAATGTATTAACACTAGGTTCCCTCTGCTTACCTTGCTATATGCAAGTCTATTTATTTTTATTTTATTAAATAATAAAAGATCGCTAATATTATTTCAAGCTTGTAAATTATTTCGGTCAACAACGATGATGGAATTTTTAAGTTATCAAAGTTAGGCCCCCACTGTTAAACTGCCCCATAAAAATTTTATTTTAAAAGTAATTAATTTGAAAGAATGCTAATTTTTCGTTTTAATCGCTTCCTTAGCGCCACAACTTTTTATCAACTTTGTTAGAATTACTTTCTCTTTAACAGTTCTCCGGTTATGAAAAGATTTTAACAGTAATTAATGAAACGTATCTAATGAAATACACAATGTACCTTTGTTGTGTCCTTGTACTTATTAAAATGTAATAATGGATGCTGCAAGGATGTGACTGTAACGCGATGGTTGTGGGTTCGATCCCCATTTGGGGGAATGAATTGTATATATAAATATTTTCGTTTCTTTTCTCTGGCTCCAAGGTAAATTCTTGGCGTTGAGTTCCGCCACTCAAGCCGCCATGTGTCGAAAAATTCAATGAAAAGTGGTAAACGGTGTCTTAACACTAGGTTCCTCCTGCCTACCCTAGTATATGCGGGATACAGCGTGTTATGAAACAGAACTCTAATACAAATCTGTAAATTGCATATAAAATATATGTTTTATTTATTCAGTGACATGCAAAAAAGGACAGACTTCTACTATTTGGCTCACTTTCAAATGCTATGGGAACCACATGGTTGGTTGCTTTAGTTTTACAATTCAGTGAATCTTATAGTGCTATTTATAAAATATACAGGCAGAATACATCTACGAAATCTATTGGTACATAATAGAGGAATATTTATGTTTATGTCATAAAAATATATTATTTTTGGTCACAAATCGAAGCAAGCTGACAATAGCTGTTTTCAATAATTATTACAGGAAAGCTTTCATCGTTTATACAGAAAATAAACAGTTTAACGCTGTATCCTCTCTATTTTTCTCTCCTACATGCGGAATCCACCCACACTCCGCCCTTCACTTTCCACCGAATTCTGGAGGAAAGAATTCAACGCCTCGCTTCTCCTCGACACTAAAGCGAAAAAAATGAAAATATTTCATTACCTCGAATGGGAATAGAACCCATAACTTATCATAGAGATCTGACGTTTAAACATATTATACATAATCATAAGTAGCTAGCTATAGGTCTCTGTTAAGCAATTCATAACACTAAAATGTACAGAAATAACTTTAAATACTTACAAAACTCTTTTAAAGAACAATCAGTTTGGAAATATGCAAATTTCCCTTTAGTCACTTTATCGCCGCAACTTTAATCTGATTCTTCTACTTGAACAATTTTGCCACGATACGGAAAAATCTTGTAATGAATGAAAGTATAGGCGACTAGCGGACGCGCGCAGCTTCGCTTGCGTATTTAAGGGTGAATTCTAATAACCCATGAAACATGTGTTCAATGAAATATTTTTAAGAGTCTAAATTTCAAATTTTATAAAAATCGGTGGCGATTTAAATATTTTTCCATACAAACTTTCAACCCCTTATTTGCACCCTTAGGGGGTGAATTCTAGAAAACCATGAAACATGTGTTTAATTATATACGTTTAAGAGTCT
>JAEBDU010008593.1:18866-42399 GCA_016802625.1 Heliconius numata | reverse complement strand
AAATCTAATTTATAATGAAATACTCTAATTATATATTTGAAGTAGTTTTAAATTTGTGTGAAATGTGAGTTTGTATATCGAAACCAAATTTTATTTCATTATAATTTTATTGGCTGTGGCTATAAAAATTAAATATTTAAACTTAATTTTAAGGGAACTATGATTTTCTTTTAAGTGAGTATAGTGTTTTTTTTGCATTATACCTTAAAATATACTTTAAAAATGAAATTATAAGTAATCAAAACTTTACCTAAAAATTGTCCTTACACAAATACTAATGAAAACATAAATTAAAATATGTAGATTTTTTAAATTTAATTCATAAAATTAATGATTTTGTAATATTTATATTATTTATGTGTAATCTGTACCAAAGCTAAGGAAAGCTGTACTTTACTAGGTTTTTATACTCTATAAGTTATAATTTCATTTTTTTATCTTGAGAGTAGTTTTTGACAAATATTAACAACTCCGATGAAGCTAAAAGCTAGTAGAATAATTTGTCACTTGTTTTAAGTTTTAATATTAAATATATTATATTATATGTTGAAAGTGAGTATTTCAAAAAGATTGTCAAAAGCTATCTATTATAATTTTTATAATCTCCATAAAAAAACCAGAAAAGTTACCAATGAACTGCCTATTTCAATTTAAGTTGTAGGTTGAAATTTAAATGAGACATAAATATATGGGATAATTTGAAATAAATAAAATATTAATGTAAATAAAAAGATAACGAAAGACAGAGGTAAATGTCTCTAAAGATATACTTTTTCCAACGGTTTGTATAGTCCAGTCATTTTGGATATATTGGTTTACGCATCTAATTATTTGGTATACGCTTCTATTACAATATTTAATTGTCGATTTCTAAAATTGTATCAATTAAAAAAATATATTCGAGACCAACCAATAAGACAGTGATATGCAGTTTTTATTAATATCTTATTTTACGAGGTACAATACCGTTAGATAATTAAAAAAATGTTTATCGTTGAACTATTATTTATAAAAAGAAATTACAGTATGCTCGATGAGCAGCGGCCGCTTTGAAGTTAGGTATGGATTTGATTTTGAGGTTTTATCTTTCTTTTTTTTTAATTGCTTTCCGAATAATCAATGCTTTACAGTTCAGAAAACTTAACGTCAGAACAACCACGACTCGTCGAGTGTACTGTAAATGACTGGACTATTAATAATGAATGCGTAGAAAAAAGTCACAATAAAATTAGATTAAGGTAGACGCAATCCAGCTTTGAATGTTTGTTACTAAATCGGTTATTGTTAACAATCGCTATATAACGTGAAACGCTTATATTTATAATGTTTATATGATTATATGGAGTTTCCTGGTATTGATTGTTTTATTATTTCCTCAATAGAAAATCCTTTTGTTGTGTTGTATGTGGTTTTAATTAATTATGTGAGATATTCGTCTCGCTAAACCATTTACATATGGATACGTGGCTTATGTAATTGTATTTAATTAAATACTTAACTATTGAGCACAGGCACGGCTTTGAGTTCCGCCACTCAACACACAATATCTCAATAAATCAGCGGAAAATGGCAAGTAAGTGTCTTAAGACTATTAGTTATTTGCAACTCTGTAAAGCGTGAAACTGATTTTATTTTTAAGCCACCTTCGAAAGGAAACAAATTTGTCCAAAATTGAAGTCAGTCGATCTCTTAAACTCTCTTAAACTTATGTTATATAATTCATAAATTTATGTCACAAATTATAGGTAATCATGTCGAGTTTTCATAGTATTTATAAGATGCCAATATTAAAAAAATAAGCAAGTATCGTCCAAAAAATGGTTTTGACGCCCGTATAGAAATTCTTATAAATTTTAAAGGAATGTCCTTTCTGAAGGTAGAAACTAAAAAATAGCAAAATATGATAATTATTACGATTGATATTTGTAGGCAAGCATTCAGCCTAAAGTGATATTTATTGTAAGGGCAATTCGTAACAAGATCAAGGCCTTATTGAATTCTGCAAACAGACTGTTCTGCGTTCTGTTTACTAAACAATTATTATCAATTAGTGTTTTCTTATTAGGCTACAGGACAAAATGCTATTTCTCATTTATTACTACAGAAAATTATTGCTTTTAAGTTTTACTTCATTTTCAGTGATGTTAGAATCATTTTCAAAGAGTTTTTGATTTTTTAAAGTAAATTTTAAAATTATTAAAGTAAGAATAAATTACCTTACCTTGAGAGTGGTATAAAGCGAAAAGCCAATCTCTTCTTTCCCAATTTTCTTATGAGGACTCTACCATGACGTCACTTGTGGGTATTTTTTTTATATATTAAAATAAGTTTTTACTTAAATTATGGTAACCAATATACGTTATGTTCTAATAAAACAGTTAATACATAAATCCGATATTAATAATATATAGATTAAGTACTCTGTTTGCACAGAAAAGTTTGTACAAGTAAATCGATTACTAAGAAAGAAAAAAAGAAACTTCTTAGGCCGGAACTTCAGACAAAAACATGTTTTGGTCGTACTGAACTAATTGTCTCGGAAGACTAAAAGTGTAGTAGGTATATAGGTATAAAGAAAATGAATATTGACTAGGCCATAGTTATTGCTTTTGTTACTTTAGACTCACATTTTCTAATACTTAATTGAGTCCATCGTGGCCCAATTGCACAAGTGTGTGACTGTAACACAATGGTTCTAGATTCGCATACGTTTGTTAAGTAACTAGTAATTTGTAACAAATATTGGCAATTAAAAAGAGTGGCCATGAGTTTCTTTGCCTGGATCTTCTCATGAGCTCATCCATTTGAACGGGCTTTTTTCAAGTCAAAATTGCACATTTTTTTGTTATTTTGTTTTGCATTTTTTTCTACTTTTATGACATGTCCAAGTAAATGTTAAGCATTTTTATGGAATAAAGATATTTTGACTTTGACTTTGACTTTGAAGACAATCGTTTCTTTACTTTCTGCCAACTTTACTAACAAGTAATAATTCTCTTCCCTGATTGGGAATCGAACCCACACTCGTCGCTTTTACAGTCACACAATTGTGCCACACCCTGTAATACTATAATAATATAATTTGATTGTGATTTTTTATATTTGGCACAATAATTAAGATAATAATACAGGGTGAGTCATATTGAACTTTCCGATTTCAATAAGGTGTGTATTAAAAACAAAGCGACATGCAGTAAAAATTATTTTATTGTTTGAAAGCACATAACATGCAGTTTTAATTTAGTTGGTTTTAAAAATGATATCCTGTAAATGTCTACCTCCATTGACCACACACTGCTGAAGCCTTTCCCGGAAGTTGTCCATTACTCGTCGAGTCATATTCAGCGGAATAGCATTGATTTCTTCCGTGATTGCAGCCTTCAGTTCATCGATGGTTCGGGGACGATGCGTGTACACCTTTTCCTTCAGGTAACCCCAGAGAAAGAAATCGCAGGGGGTTAAATCAGGTGATCTCGGCGGCCACCCAACGTCACCTCGCAAAGAAATGAGATTACCGGGAAACATTTGTCGCAGGATTTCCATTGAACGCCTGGATGTATGGGCTGTAGCACCATCTTGTTGGAACCAGATGTTATCGTCGTCATGATTCTGCGTTAATTCCTCCAATTTCGGTTTCAGAAAAGTTTCAAGCATGTCGCAATACCGAGCAGAGGTAACTGTGACGACTTGACCATCTTCTTCAAAAAAATAGGGACCCCACACACCAAACTCTGCAATAGCGCACCACACTGTCACTCGAGGGCTGTGAAGTGGTCGTTCGTGTAGGTTTCGTGGGTTATTCTCAGCCCAGTATCGAAAATTCTGTTTGTTGACAGTTCCGGCGAGGTGAAAATGTGCCTCATCACTGAAGATCAAAACAGCAGTGCGGGGGATCTGCTGAATGTCGCGGCATAAATTTGTTCGTGTGTCTAAGTCTCTAACTGTTAATTCTTGCACTACCTGAATCTTGTATGGGTGAAATTTAAGGTCTCTATGCAGTATTCTGCGGACACTACTGAAAGATAATCCTAGTGAAGCGGCATGTTTCCGAACAGAACGCCGAGGGGATTGTTGAATTGAAGCCCGCACTCTATCCACGTTTTCCGCTGACGTTGACGTCCTAATTCGGCCTTGTGGTCTTGTTTTTAATGCTGATGATGTTGCTCTAAAATTTGATACCCAATTTCTGATTGTTGGTCCAGTGGGAATGGGATCACGTCGACCAATAGCAAAATGTAAACGGAACGCACGCTGTGTTGTGATCACGGAGCCGCCATTTTTAATAAACTCTTCAACTACGAACGCACGATGTTGTCCCGACCAAGCCATTGCTCACACTAAAACTGCATGTCATGGCGCGTCTAATGACACCATCCCCACCCTTCTACTCCTTCCCTTCTTCGTGCAACGTCCTTCCAAAACCGGAAAGTTCAATATGACTCACCCTGTAATTTTGCACTAAATTAATCCAAATTTAATCTGTGAACAATAAATCCTGATTATGTTGATAATAACCGTACCACTTGTAAGATACTAAAATTTTATTTGACCTGATAATTGTTTTTGCAACGTAATTGTTTTAAATAAAATAAATTACTTTTTTCCAACTACACGCTTTGTCTCATAGCAGCCTTTATCATACAGAGAAGACATAACGAATTTAGTGTTATAACACTCCACTTTCCGCCCGATTTCGAAGTATCTAGTGATGTGTCAAGATAATTCAACACTACTTTGACTTATTAGAACAGACAAACGAAAAGATTAATTTCATCCCGATCGGAAATCGAACTTACAACCATTTCATCCAATCAGATTTTCCTACTGCCTCATAAAACTTTCTGATAATTATAATTTTTTATAATAATATAATATGGATAAGCAATTTAACGTTCCTATATCGTGATATCAGTTTTAAACGCATTGTTTTGAACTAAGCCTCGCTGAGACAGTTACACGGACGCGGCGGAACCGGCAACATGTCGTTATATATGTAGATCATAATTTACTTTATTATTAGTGTTTTATCAAAAAAGTTACAGCCAAAAGTGAGTGTTGACAATATGTGGAGTGAATTGTGATTTTTTATAAAGGTGCCTATTAAAAAAAAGTTAAGGTAAGCTTAGATTTTGTATTGTTTATTGTTAGGAATGTTTGTTTGAAATATTATATTCGGAATTTTAAAGTAATTTATTTTATTGTAAATAAAACATAATTTAAATTTCTTATTAGTAGGTTTCTCTTAGAAACCAATTCCAAAGTCCACATTTCAAATTCCTAAGCCTGGAGCCAACCCTATTATTTAATTTTTATCGTAAACTTAAGAAAAATATATTTTAAAATAAATTAGTTGTTACAAAGAATTTCTCTATCTATATCTATATGATAAATGCAATTAAGTCGTGCGAGTAAAAAAGAAAAGCATCTATTAGAAAACTCTGAGAGCAACCATTAAAAAGTTATATTAAGTTAATAGGTTAATGCACATTTTGTAATTGAATGAGAAAACTAGATTTCTTTCTAAGCTTATATATTATAGAATACCCTCGTCTATAAGTATAACTGGGGTTTTTTATCTACATGGATAGATCAGAATAGGATTTTTTCTTAATTTTATAACTATAATATAGTGGTAGTTCGAATCCAATTCAGGGGAATTATTATTGCGCGGCGTTGAGCGACAGGTAATCAGTATTGATTCAAGTTTGGACGGAATTCTCATAACGGATTGACTTGACATTAGGAAGAAATTGCTTATAATAATTTAAATAATATAATAAGAAGTCTCTAATTATTTTGTAATCTTTAATTCATTTGTGATTGATTTAACAATATTTATTTACCTTTACTATGTCAAAAGGAATGATGTGTCTATTCTTTTTTTTTAAAAATGGTAACGGAATATATTAAGTTTTAAAATTGAAATAGAATTCGTAAAGGGAATTCCCCGTAAACGAGGATATACCTACTTAAAGTGATTTATTATCCGCGTTCGAATAGTTTTGATTATTTACATATTTTCCTGTATTCATTTAATTTCTTTGTATGATTCAACCTTTTCGAATCTGTGTTTTATCTGCCCTTTTCCTTCATACATTTATTGTATGGGAATATCTATATAATACAGATCTAAAATCATAACTCGATAGGCTAATGTTAAGACATTCCGTTCCTTATTTTCTGTTAAATTCTGGAAACATTGTGTATCGAGTGGGGGGTCGCGCCTTGCCTCGTTACCACAGCGTGAAAAATAAGATTAAAATCTTACATTTTTATACCCTGGAGTGTGCACAACCTGTGCGCTTACACACGCTTTTTCTAATCATTTCTTTCATTTGCGGAAAAATGCCGACTGTAAGTATAAAATATATCTTATTTATAGTTTTTTCACTTATGTTTATTTTATTTGTTTCCATCAGACGTAGTGACAGACAGACCAAAAAGTGACTCGACACTTCGTCCGCCACTTTCTGTACGTTTGCTATCGTCATATTCTCATTCGTATCTTCTCCACACAACGTAACATTGGCGAAGTGCTCAAATGGCACGCTCGGAACGCCATAATCAAAGAACCATACCATATCGTCATATTACATTATAATATAAACATTATAATATAAACGTCATTGAATAATATATTCAATATAATTCCACTAATAACTGGGAATCCTATAGGGACATTCTGAGTGCACTGGCAAATAAAGGAAAATGTTCAACGAAACGTATAACGTATATATATATACGTTTTATTTTTTATTAATTGTATTTTTAATAAATATTATATCCTACCTGTCTATCTTAGATAAAAAGTAAAGATTTTTTTGGTTGCAACCACTTTCGCTGGCTGCGCTCACGAATCCCCTGGTTATTTCTTTTTTTTGGGGAAACACACAGTAATAGTTATCGTTGAAAAATAAAATTTAAAAACATTAAGGTTAACATACATGTCTGTTATGAACGATGACGTCTTTTTGAATGTTCAAAATCAAAAGATTTACTTAAGAAAATCTTTAGAGGAAAAAACTGAAGCCTAATTTTTTTACTTCATATACATACAAATATCTCAATTTCAAAAAAATCAAAGCACATCATAATTTTCTTCTTAAACAGACATAGCAATCTACGTAAAAACAACGCTTTCCTTTCGCTCGAACATTTACAATTTCCAACATCTGGGAATGTGTGTATAATAACAATGACAGTTCTTTTTTACTATAGCTATAGAGACTGGGTCATATGAGGTTAGGTTAAAGCAGTTTTTTTTCTCTATTTAAGATATTAATAAAACGATATTTTTCTGTACACCTTAAAATATGACTAAATCTATATTTCTCTATTAATTTTATAAAACTGAAGAGTTTGTTTGGTTGAAACCGCTAATCTCAGGAATTACTGTTGCAATTCTAGCTGCCTCCGGCATATATTTATCATAAGACATATACCTATAAGTCTTAGTTATTTCCAAATGACTACTGTGGAGATAAAAGAGAAAAAGAAGTCTACTATAAAAAATATATAGAAAAAATCTATCAATTACAGAAAAAAAATATTTTGCAGGAAATTTACACTCTTCAAAGTAATTTTAGGATTTGAATAAGTGGATGAATATATTAGTAGGTATGATCGGTGATATCGTAGGAACTTTACACAAATACCATAAGACAGACAAAAATAAGAAAAAAAACTAATAACAAACATATAAAAACTTAGCTATAGGATACCACGATCCAGTGAGCTTTCAAATAGTTTGCGTATTATCGCCGATAACAGAGATATCGATAAAAACATCGATATGCCACCGTCACCTTGCTAGTGCTACCAGCAGACGCCTATGTAAGTCTATTTATAAAAAGGTTGTTGACTTTTCTATATATATATTATACATACATACATACATATTAAAACAATTAAAAAAACAACAAATTAAAAAAAAACTAAGCTTGTCCACTTATAAGTGCTAAAAAAAAGGATTTAGTGTTTTTAGTAATTATATAATACAAATTGGCTTATGAAGGAAGTTAAATAACTTCCTTCAATAATTTTAAAGCAGCAAAGTTAAAGAAGGTGGTTGGCATCGGATGAAGCTAGCCCAGCCCAAGACCGGGATGATTGGCGCTTGATGAGGGAGCCCTACGTTCAGCAGTGGACGACGATAGGCTGATTAAAAAAAAGAAGCTAAATAACAGTGCTGCTTCAAAATTTCAACATAATTTCTAACATATATCAGTTATTTTTTATCTATAAATAATTACGCATATATAGGAACTCCTCCATTATATTCTTATTTTATCTGTTATACAATTTTGTATTTACCTCGACGTCTCCTATCTGCACTTGCGGAAACTGAATGATATACGCGAGTAAATAATTGTAATTACACAGCTTGCTTTAAATGACTCATTTATTTTATCATTCACTAAATATGATTTGCAATGTTGCAAATATTTAAAATAGTTTATTTCTTTTAGCTTCCCACTGTATCCCTCACACAGAAAGGTAGGCAGAGGGAACCTAGTGTTAAGACACATTTCCATTTTCCGCCGATTTCGCTTCAAAATTATAAAATCTTTGTAAAATTATTATTTATTTTTTAGTTTGAAGTCGGTTTTTCTTTTTGTTAAAAATTAATTTATTTTAATATTGTAATCTACATAATATGATAAAAAAAATATACAAACTCCTAAAATAACGGACTATCCTCATAATAATAACATAATTAAATATTAGGCTTTATCTAATACTATAGTAAAGTAAGACGATATAGTACAAATTAAAAATAAAATAAACATCCGCCAATGAAAATGATAAGATAAATTATCTTAAATCATCGTCTATGGTTGCCTAAATAAAAAAAACAAATCAGCTTCACGATGTGACCATTGCAAAGCAGGGTAGGCAGAGGGAACCTGGTGTTAAGACACTCGGTTTCCTATTTTCCAAAGAGTCCTGCAGGTATTGCGTGTTGAATAGCGGAACTCAAAGCTGTGCTTTATCTTGACACCAGTGCGAAAAAATGAACGAGTGGGCTCTTAAATTGAAATAAACATTTAATTTCCTCGAGTGGGCATCGAACTCACAACCAGTCGCGTTTACAATCACACACTTGTACCCCTGCGCCACGACTGGCCTCAAGTTATTGTCTAAATAATACTAACTAAAGTTAATTATTAACTTTTGTCATAATCTTTAAGGGATATATAAAATAGAACCACTTCAAAGAGATGTTCATAATGAATTTACAACTTAATTTCCTGTTGAAAACGTATCGAGTTTCACATTAATTTCATTTAAACCAAACTCGTAATATATATGAATATAAATGTGGTTTTGGTATACTTAGAAAATCTGTTATTTTTTTATTTTTATGCATAACTACCTACAAAAATAAGGTTATTTCTGCATTTCTATGCGATAGGGTAACGGCTAAGGTATATTTGCTTATAATTTGTCATGTTTTTAATGGGTAATACATATAACGAATTATACATTTGTATTATTTATAAATTATAAGAGGCCAGTCGCAAGCATGGAAAAAAATATATGACTGCGGATGTGACAGGTTGTGGGTTCGATTCTCGATTTTCCCGAAAAGGTTTATATGATATAAATTTTTTTTTTATAATACACAGCAAATGGTCAACCTCTTGGCCAAATGAAAACTGTTTCTTCGACACATAAATTATCCAATACAAATTTATTTTTTAAATTCATATCAGTACTTATCCTAGCTCTACTAAGACGAAGCCTTGAGTTATTCCACCCAACTTCTTCTCTGTCTTAATGAGAACGGAGTGTCTTAACACTGGGTATCATAGGACTCCCTGCCTAATGGAAGAAAAAGCATGAAGCTGCAAAAAACAAGTTTATTTATACGATATATAGCAACACTACTTCGCAGCTACCGCAATACACATCACTGCAGATTTATAGAGTCAATTTATAGCATCTACGAGTATTTCATTGAATCCCCTATTATAATGACTAGACGTGATGCTATTAATTTGAAGTGACAGGACCCAGGGTGCAGAGGAATTGTTGAAGTCTGGGTCTCGAGACGTTCTTAAGTAAATAGTTTGATTGTAATTATTCTGTAGTAGTAAGAAGTAAGTAGTCTTGTCTTTGGTGTGCTTGTTTTAATAGTAAATTAATTCTTATTCTAATATGGAGTTTGTATGTATATGTATGTAGGACACGTGCGCAATATATGGATGGATGGAGTCATTACTAAAAGGTTTTAATGACACAAAATTAGATTTTAAATCAGACATTTTTTTGGCAGAAATATAGTGTCAACACCCTCCGCTCTTTACTCTCCACCCAATTTTCGAGATATTGCGTGTTGAATGGGGAAGCTCAAAGCCGTTCTTTGTCTTGTTACTTATAAAATTTTTCATTTCTGATAAATTGTGACAAGTATTGTAGAAAATAGTATAAAATAATTCTGCTATACTTCTTTCGAATAAGCGACTCAAGTGTTCTGTGGAACTCCAAGGCTATACTACAGTTTTTATTTTGTCCCGAGTAAAATTGACAGCCTCAATCACCGCGTTCAGTCAGGTATATGTCAATTGCGATGGTTTTTACTCCGTCTTTCAGTATAGCTACATAAATAGATTTATTATAGTAGAAATTGAGACTAAAGCTATTTTTTTTATTTTGTTAATTTAAAATTAATTATATATACAAGGATACGTAAATACTGCGACCACCCATTTTGACCATTCTATTCCTATTCCAGGGTAAGAGTTGTCTTATTTCCTTGCTCTTATTATTTCCTTGAGGATACAATGTGGAATTAAAATAAAAAATATTCCCTCTTATCTTCTATCCTCACAATATTTAAATAATAAAATCATAAGTCAGTATTAACTATAATTAAATTATATTTTTTTGAAACAATAAATGCTAAAATAACTTTAGATAATAATAACAATATTAAAATACACTGCCCTCTCATTGAAATATTAGATCTCCAAGCGTCCTCGATATCCACGTGTTTCCTCTTTTTTTTATTTATTTTCTATTTTTAAAATCCACGGCCTTTACGGCGTGTGTGTGGCCAGTGTTATAGTAGATATATAAAAATAGTGTCATAGTTATATAAATTTAATTAAAAAAAATAGTTTTCATTAGACCTATAGTAACAGTAGGGAAACCTTACATAAATTATAAATAAAATTAATATTATTATTGGATTTGTATATTAAAACGATTCTTGATTTAAAAGTCATAAAGATATCAAAAATAAAAAAAAAATCAATAACAAAATGTAAAAACAATAAAAATAAATTAAATATTAATCGGACTATCCAATCAAATTACTAAATCAGGCAATTATTTTACAAAATTTACCATATTTTTGTCAGATTTTATTAAAAAACATCACCATTATTTCATTACACGAACAACTTAAGCGTATTTAACGCAATCCTTGACCGCACTAAAATTTGCGAAATGTGTTGGAAGTGGGACATAGCGCGGTGGACGACCGTTAAGAGAGTCGTTTGCTATAATTGCTCCGGGTACGAAGCTGAATGCATTCATTTGTACTTACTGCTATACGTTTTATTTCTTGATTTTTTCTGTTTTTCAGCTTCACGCTGTATCGCATGAAGCAGGGTAAAGGAAGACTAGTGTTAACACTCTGCTTCCCACTTTCTGCAGTTTTCTGGAAGCCTTGCGTGTTGAGTGGCGAGCGAAGTGGAGAGCGAAGAAAGTATTAAATATTTCATTTCCTCGAGTCGTGGTTACACTCAGACGCTTATAGCTCTGCGCCACGACTGGTCTCAATGTCTTATTTCTTGATAAAAGTTGTATAAGCCTTTTGATAGGAAGTTCTCCAGATTTTGCTATTTACTTGTTGCAAAGTAGTTATGAAGAATGTAGTGTCTAGACACATATTTCTCCACGTCCTCCAGTGATTGTGGAACTGGTGGAACTTAACGCTGCGTTTTTTTAAAAGCCCGAATATGTCAGGTTCATGACTGTCAAGGCGCAGTCCTAATGCGCTAAATTGGCCTAATGTTATATCATTAAAGCTATATTGTAAATATCTTTTTCCCATCGTTAGTTTTCTTCTAATAGAAGAAAAATAAAAAAGAAAAATTTAAAGTTACGATTTTAAATGTGTATTTACTAATTGTTTTCCCTTGTTCGACATTACAACTTTTAGAATAACGAACTTTACTTTTAGTAAAGAAACTGGAAATGTATAACAAATGAGGTGAATTTTAAATCAATTGGAATAATAAAATATTCAAATGTCGTTTCTTATTTTTCACTTTTGACCTTTGCGAGTCGTTTTGTTATTTTATTCGTTACTTATGTTCAAGTCCAGTGGTGGATATTATTAGACTGGATTTTCCTCTTCCTTTCTTTGACATGGGAGTAATCTGTCAAAATTTTTGCGTTCCATTGATGTAAAAAAAAATAATTAGACCAGCTTCACGCTGTATCCCGCATACAGTGGAGTAGGCAGAGGGAACCTAGTGTGAAGACACTTCATTCCCTATTTTCTGCCGAATTTTTCGAGGCATTGTGTGTAAGGCAACGGCAAGAGAGCGAAAAAATACAAAATAAAATATTTATAAATAATAATAATTCATTCCTTCGAGTGGGGATCGTACGGCGAAATAAAAAAAATATTTTCTATAACTTCAATATACTGTTCATATAATTTTCATTGTAAACAAAGTATTAATTAGAAAGACAAAAATAATAAGGCGAATACCAGACATGACCTCTTATCACCCCTCTGAAGGACTCTTATCAGCTCTCCAGATGAAAGCTAATACAGACAGTAAAATATTAAAAATCACAAAAAGTTAATAAACTAAGGCATGGACGAAAATATCTATGGAAAATTAAAAATATATTAATTCTGTTAGCAATAGTCAGGCATCCGCTACTAGTATATTGTACTTATATTGTTTTTTTTAACTTTACGATATTTAAAGACAACTCCGTTTTCCACTTTCCACCGAATTTCCGAGGCATTGCGTGTTGTGTGGTGGAACTCACACTGAAAACAGGAACTCACTGTTTCGCTTTTTCTTGTTCCTTTCGCTCGCGATAGAAATATTAATACGTGGAAATCGAACCTACAACCGTCGCGTTCAGTCACAGGCCTGTTCCACGGCGCCACGACGGTCTCTACAGCAAAATATGAAAGTTAAAAGGCATATTGGCTGTGACGAGCGACCATTATCGAAATAAGACATGTTTTAATCAGATAAAAGGGCATGTGGACAGTCCACTTACGTATATTAACGTCAATAACTCGATAAGTTGAGGTCGCGGTGTGTTTCTTTGTTGTGCGAAGTGTGTGTGTTATTAGGGAATTTATTTGGAAAATATGTATAAGAAATAAGAAAAATATAATATCGTATGACATATTATATTATTAAAGAATTATGATAATAAAGATGCAAACTTAATCATCTTTTATCAGCTTCATTTTCACGCTGTATCCCGCACACAGCAGCATAGGCAAAGGGAACATAGTGTTTACACACTCTGTTCCCCACTTTCCGCCGAATTCTGGAGACATTTCTTGTTGAGTGGCGCAACTCAACGCCACGCTTTGCCTCCACACGAGAAAGAAAAAATGAAAATATAAATATTTCATTTCCGCGAGTAGGGATCGAACCCACAACCAGTCGCGATTACAGTCGCACATTTGTGCACCTGCACAAAGAATGGTCTCGGTTAATTTTTGTATTTAAATTATACAGATTAATCACAAGTATAAATGTCATCGCTTAGGTAGATGATGCTTAGCTATCGCTTATTTCGCGCTCTCGCTTGCACGCTCGGCTCTGGCGGAACGTGACAATGAATCAAGCGTTATCACGTCAAAAAGCTACATGCTGTATTCCCCAGTAGGCAGAAGGAACCTAGCGTAAAGCTATTTTATACGTTATTAAATTTAATTAACATTTTTTTTATAGTTTTAAGGGTTGGTCCACTGTAACACCTACACTCACATTTTCTGAGTAAAGCTATAATTAGTATAATAGAGGAGTCAAATTCTTCTTCGAGTTTCATGTTTAAAACTGTGCTGGCGCCAATTTTTGCTTGTCGATATTCCTATTTCATTATGATATTCGTTATTAACAGATCAAAATACTGTATAATACCAAATTACAAATTTTAAATTCATTTAATTCCAATATTTTTATTGATCCAGAACAGAAATATTAATTTCCAAATGATTTAAACAAAAGTTGAGCAGTATTATCAATAAAATGCCTAAAAAATACAAAAAAAGCTAAGAGCAAAACCATCAAATTTTTCCTTAATCAAAACTTAAATGAACTTGCAACTTTAATAAAGGGCAAAAGAACTTTTAATAGCATTTACTAAATAGAAAATGTAAGAAAGGAGCTAGTACTGCACTGTAATGGTCTCGCAACCCAAGACTTTACGAGCGTCTCCACTTATTTCTTCGTTTAACTTGAACAATGAGTCGTTAGGGAATGTTGGTAGCGTGTATCATTTTGCGAAATTGTATAGTTTCAATTGTTTTAAAGAATTGATTGTACTGTGGAATCTTTGTAACGTCGTACGGTGATTGGAGGTTCGATTTTTTATATACAAAAATCCAAGGATTGATATTGACTCAATTAATACAAGATTAATTTCACCATCATGAAATTAGGTGCCAGTCGACGTTCAGGGGCACAATAGTGTGATTAAAAACGCGAGAGGTTGCGGGTTCGATCCCCACTCTAGGAAACGAAATATGTAATATTTCGCTTTTAATATTTCATTCCTTCACTGTGGTGTAAAACGAAAGCGCGGCGTTGAATTCCGCCACACATTGCCTTTAGAATTCGGTTGACAGTGGGAAGCAGAGTGTGTTAACACTAGTCTCCCTTTATATGCGGGATACAGCGTGAAACAAAAAAAACAATACTATATTGAAGATATTTCAATTAATTCTACATACTCGTGTTTTACAAATAATTAAATTATACCATACCAACACATCTCAACTAACAGCCAGTGTGACTAAAAGCTTTGTTGGTTGCAGTCTACCGCAAGTACTTAGCGAGTTGATTAAATTTCACATGCTATTTACGATTTATTAGTTTAAATAATTAAACGAATAAATTAAGCGCATCCGCCATTCGTGGCACAGGGGGACAAAGCGCGTTAGGTAGTGGGTTCGATCCCCACTCCAGGAAGTGAAATATTTTCATTTCTTCGCTTTGGTGTTGAGGCAAAGCGCGATGTTAGGCACTCAACGGCACTCAACACGCAATACCTTGAAAATTCAGCGGTAAAATGGAGAACGGAATGTTTTAATAATAGGAATGGTTCCCTCTGCCTACTTTAGTGTTAGTATTGGGATACAACGTGAAGCTAATAATTATTTAAAAATTATTTTGAATAACAACTGTTTTCAATTTACACAAATAAGTATTTATTCCATTAGCAACCTACTAAGTGGGTATTTTACATTCACAGCGGGATCATAGTGGTGCTACGCTGAAATTAAATCTAAATTATATATCCTAAGTTAAAGTTTTTTTATAAATTATACCTTGAATTTATTTTTTGTGAGAGACAAGAAATATGCTTTTTTAAATTTCGTTATTTCTGGCTGTAGCGTCGTGGCATAGTGAAACAGGCTGTAAACGTAGAAATCGAACCTACAACCTGTCGCCTGAACGCTTGTCCACCAGCGCCACGACTGGCTTCAAAGTGTACAACTCTCTTTATTAGCTATTTCCTTTTCACGACCTGGCAGCGCCGACTTTGACTTAGAGAATATTTCTTTGTATATAAATTTTTCAGTGAACTAGAACAAACCAAGCTTCAGCTGATATTCCCAGAAAACAGCAAGTCAGACATAAAAAGTCCTTCTAAAGTAGTGCAACGACTGTAACGAAACTTATTCCATTACTGTCTTGTGATAACCACATGTGACATACAAATAAATGGAGTTCTCTACATCCATAAATGAAGTATTGGAATAGTGTATGATCAAGAACTGCAACCAGTTCTTCTTGACTTTTTTATCTTTTTTGAACTCTCACGTTGTGTTGTATTATATGAGGAGAGCATAGAGTATTCTGTTCGAATCTTATGAATAAAACTTTCTGTATCCCCTATACAGCTGGTTATGTAAACAGATCCTAGTGTTAAGACACCGTTCACCACTTTCAAGACATGAAAATGAGTATAGTCAGTTCTTTAAGTGGGGCAACGAACCCACAACCGTCGCCTTTACTGTCCGACCCTGCCTCACTGCGCCACGACGAACTCCATCGGTACTTGTCATATACATTCATTTCACCCTACTCAAAGTATTATTCAGAATAGAAATAAGGTCTGCATTCAAAAATAATAAAACTTTTATAATTAATTAATTTCAAACAGAATTATTATACATTACCTGTCCCTTTAAAATGTTTAATATAAAATTATTAAAAGAAAGAAATTCATATTTTATTGTTTTGTTTTTTCTTGTATGGAAAATTGCTTGTTTTGGGTTCTGTCAATAATGTTGTCATAGTTTTTAATAATATTTTTTGTTTGTTATCGGCAATCAATATTTCATTTAGTTTTCTTTTTAGTATTTCTCTTATGATTTTGTAAATATTTGTGACAACATTTATTGTTAAATTTCTTCGGTTTTATTGTTATTTTAACTCTATACCTAACGTATTACTTAACAAATTATTATTTAACTAGCGGACGCGCGCAGCTTCGCTTACGTATTTAGGGGTGAATTCTAATAAACCTTGAAACATGTGTTCAATGAAATATTTTTAAGAGTCTAAATTTCAAAATTTATAAAAATCGGTGGCGATTTAAGAATTTTTCCATACAAACTTTCAACCCCTTATTTGCACCCTTATGGAAAGAATTCTAAAAAACCATGAAACACGTGTTCAATTAAATACTTTTAAGAGTCTGAATTTCAAATTTTATAAGAAACTGTGCCGATTTAAATTGTTTTCCATACTAACTTTCAGCCCCTATTTCGCCCCTTTAGGGTTAAAATTTTCCAAAATCCCTTCTTAGTGGATGTCCAGATTACGAAAGTAAACATTTGTCCAAATTTCACGTTTCTACCACGAGCGGTTACGGCTGTGCGTGCGTCTTACCTCAGTCAGTGAGGACAAGTCCTTTTATATATATAGATTAGTTATTTTCACTTAGTTACAGAATAAAAGTACAGGTATATTTTCTATTAATTATATTTGTTTTCCCTTAAAACTTCTTAAAACTTAGGCTATATTATATTTTATTTAGCATTTCATTAGTAAGACCATCGATATTAACAAAATAGTAATTTAAACTAACTTTATCACGCGACAAGTCACGTAATATTAATTAACTTTGTATGGACACTTACCGTTTCACGCGACAAGTACCTCGTAGTGACGGCAGACAGTCATTCACGCTTCGCTATCACAGGCTAGTGGCTGAAAGGGAAAGGGTTGCCACGTTTTTTTATAAATACCTATTTAATATTTTCCTTTATTTTTGAAAAATTTTTGGACATTAAGAGAGAAATTTGAACCAAACCTCCTAGAAACCGAGTAGTACACTGACCACTAAGCTATATGTTCTTAAATTGTGTATATAAATACATAAAACATACAATGTATTAAATTATGTAAATTAATATTAATTACATAAATATATCAACATTTATAATTTATAAGCAATTTTGTTTAAAATATTTTTATGACGACTCTTCTGACTCTATCTGATCTGGTCCTATCTTCTGACGTGGAGAAATTAATCATTCCCCCCAAAGGGAATCAACCACAACCGTCGCTTTTATAGTTGCTTTTGACCCTGCACCACGAAAACCCACGTGAAAAATAAATAATGATTTCTATTTTTTAATCCCAGATAGCTCATACTGATAAATATAAAGTACTAGTGGACCCGAACGCGGCTACGCCCGCTTGAACTATACGAATATTTATTAAATATATTTATGAAATTATTTTCAGTTTTCAATAGAGAGAGGCGTTAAGCAAGCTCATTTTGGGTGACGTTTTCTCGTCGTAAAATCCTATGTTCATCCCGAGACCCTCAAGTATCTCTATATGAGTATTTTATCACAATTAAATTATCGGTTTGGCCCTGATTGCGTAAAAGACATACAAACAGACAGACAGAGTTACTTTCGAACTTATAATATAGGTATGGATTAATTAAAACGAAATTAAGAAATGTCTATTTACTTTTCATTTACAATTTTTAAATATTCCGCACTCAATCACGCCACGCTATAGGCCGGAATGCAATTTAATATAAATCCTTAACGAGTGTGCTGGAGCTCGAGCTGGGAACATGTTTTCAGCATACTTAATCAACTTTATACACTCAATTCTCCGTGAAGCTTCGGTACCATTACCGATAACTTTAGTTAAAATAGACATTTTATTAAATTTTAATGATTTTTTTGTTTTTCTATACGATATTTTTATTTAAACGATACGATGTTTGGTGGCGATTAGACCAGAAACTAATATATTAATCTTAGAACGTATGCAAGTGAAGTGACACTATACATTCGTCTCAATTTTTTTTCTTCCGCATATATTAGGGTAGGCTAAGGATATTTCAGAACCTGGTGTTAAGACACGTCCGTTCCTATAAAACAGTTCCGTTCTCCTCTTTCCGTTGAATAACGGAGGCGTTGCGTGTTGCTTGGCTGAACTCACAAATCCTTCGTTTTGACTGTCCAATTTTAGTTTTGTGTCATGAAATCTAAAATAAGGGGGTAGTTTTTCGTAGGCCCAACAACTCCTTGCTCGCTTCCCCCTTCCTCCTTTATTATAATGAACAAAATAAAATTAGATTTTTTAAAGGATTTATTTCCGTTCCGTTGTTCCGCCAAAGAAGAGACCGTAGCGTTCCTCCGTTTTCTCCGACTACCCCGCTAGAGATACAGCATGAAGCTAAGTTAACTTATTTCTTTTTGTTTTTTTTTTAAAACACCTACAGACGGTGACTAAAAATAGCGAATCAAAAACCGTTTTATGACAGTTTATATACATTTATTACTTGAAGAGTTATAAAAGAATAAAAACATCTATAAAAAATATATTTTAGTCGTAGAAAGAGGAAGTTTATTTTAATTTTTCTACCCTCTATTTTTTTACTGTCAACCCTATTTAAGCTATTACATTGTATAGGAAGGTATGATAGCCGAGGTCCAGTCTCTTTCGTTGATAAACTTTAACTACTGCTACTCGTGTGTTTACCCTTCGTTGAGTTTTATATAGATACTTCTAAGTCTAAGTTGGGGCGATACTACTTTACGGTTTTTATTCAGTTAGTTTCTATTTACAATGTTTTTATGGGAAAGGAAATGTTATTTTAAGGTTGATTGATTTCTTTAATTGCTTATTATTATTTATTATGATGTCTATTGATTATTATTATTTATTAATATGATGGGGTAGTGGGGTCAAATATAACACTATTCGTATGTTTTACAGTGTTTAGTGTTTTTTTTTTTTTAATTTTGAATAACTTATTTGAATGGGATTAGAACCCCTACCCGCTGTGTTAAAGCCATACTATTTGTCCCAATGGCCTTTATACAAAGTGTACATACTGTAGTATCAGAATGATAATTGTAATTGTGTGGGTTACACACGTTTAAGCTAGCACGCGTGGGAGTCCGAAAGATACCAGTAGATAATATTTCAGTCCATTTATTATTATTTATATTTTGTGAATTTTGCCAACTTCGGCGGAAAATGAGGAAGCGAACGTCCTTTCTTCTGCTTACCCAGAAAAAAATATTCTTCGTAGCCTTAGATACTTTTGGTATTTTAAGCACATTTTTTTCCTTCAAGGTCGTCATGGCTAACAGAATAGCGTCGGACTCGAAACTCGGACGACTCAGAGGAATGAATTATTTTTAATCACTCACACTGGTAGTACAACTAAGCGCAGCGTTGGGTTCCGCCACTCTACACGCAAGTTCTCAAAAAATGATCAGAGAGTGTATAATTATTTAGAAAATAAAAAAAAGAATAACGCTAAAACTTGTAAAATTCAATATTAAAAACTTTTCATCTAATTTAATAATAGATTCAAGATGTTATACCTTCCACCTAAGCTTTATTCGAAGGAATTAGAGATTTTCTTAATTTCAAATTTCATGTTTTCATTATATGTCTCGCTTTGTGTACGTTTCAAAGTTATTTGTTTTTAAATTATAAAACAGGACTGTTCTCTTGAGAAGGTCGCAGTTCAGCAAAACATTGTATAACATAAATTGCTTCTTTTGAGGATTATTTCTAAATCACAGGTAGTCTGTGTTGGGGAAATGACGTAATTAAATTACGTTTTATTGTTAAATGTAAAATTAATATGTTAACTAAATAGGTTGTGTGAAATGAAATATTTATATTTATATTCCCTAGATCTGGTAACGAGACAAAACACGGCGCTGAGTTTCTCTAATTACTGTTCTCGCTAGTCACATAACACGCAATGCCTCCAGAATACGGCGGAATGTGGGGAACGAAAATGTCTTAACAGGAACGGAATGTCTTATTACTAGGTTCCTAGGTTCCCTTGCTATGTGCTGAATACAGCATAAAGCTAAGAAACAATGGTCCTAGTAATATGAAATTTTACATAAAAAAACTTCACGCGAAATTTCATAATTTCAAAACATTGTCCAGGGAAGGGAATTAGAGTCCTTTTTCAACGCACTCTAAGTAAATGTTATAAAAGCAACTTCTGTGGTACTTCTTCTCACAAATTTCACTTAAATTTGTAGAACTATATGTTTCAACTAAAACTCTTGACGTTGGGGGAAAGTTATCCATTGAAACTATAAATTTATCTTTTTACCCAATTCTGAACAAAGTTTATTAGTGAAATTTCTCTATTTTTGTATCGGCAATTATTTTCTCATGAAATTACTATTCAAGCAGTTTTCACCTATCAAGTAGTGTTTTTAGCTTCAAATATTTTATGCTACTTTCTTTATTATGCATTTCTCATTTATAATAATATGTTTGCCCAGTTCAATCATGTGTTTTTTTTTTCAGAGGGAACCTAGTGTTAAGATACTCCGTTCCCCATTTTCCACCGAATTCCGCCACTTAACAAACAATATCTCCGGAATTTGACGAAAAGTGAGGAACAGAAGTGTCTTAATGGGAACTGTCTTAGTGTCTTAATGTTTCATGGTTTTATCAGTAATTCCTAAGAATTACTGTTCTACGGCTAGACTTAAAAAGTTCTTTTCGGTTTGTGACATTTATTAAGGAGGACTATATGTTATTAGACGACGTTAATAACGGTGTAATCCTCAGAATCTGTGGTCAAACTTGCCTCCTGTACTAAGAATTTATATATTTTCAGCTATTTCCATCTAGCCACGCGGCTGAAGATCTAAGAACTAATAAAACAATAAAGACCAACAACAGTAGAACCAACACATTTTTTATTGGATTCGAACCCATACTCAAAACTCTAAGAAAAAGTATCTAATTAATTAAATTTGTTTGTTTAGGCATCGTCATAAGAGTTCTTAACGATTCCGTTTCCGTCGTTTTATGAAAGGCTCTCGTTGTAATGAAAGTATCTTAAATAGCTTGACCCAATTACTCTGTAATTGAGCATCCCAATTTAGTGTCACCTTCATTATAATTATTGAAATTTGATGATAACAACTATATATGTGTAATTATTTTGTAAATTTGTTTATTGTTTTTTGTTAAGAATATATATAGAGTTAGATAAAAACCTGCGTACAGCAATGTGGACAGAGGGTACTTTCCGCCTATTATTTAAGACATTGAATTGACGTGTTGAGTGGCGGAACTCTACGACACGCATTGTCTTTGAAAAAGTCAAAGCGTCAAAGCGAATAAATAAAAATAATTTATTTCTTAGAGACTTCGAACCCGCTACCATTACCAACCAGACGCTTTCCCAATGTGCTTGTTCTAAGAAATGCAAAATATAGATAAAAAGCTGACTACAAGTTAGTAACTTAGAATCATATTAAATATATAATATTTTTCGTTCATTACGACTATGGCTAGACCTGACCAAGCGGATTCCGTAAGTAAAATGGCGATCCGTAATTTATATAGTTACCTAACTCTTATATTATATTTTTTACTGCCTTTGTGATAATTAATGGCTGTTTAAGATTTTCATTATCATTTAATAGAATTTATAATAATAATAATCAGCTTTACGCTGTACCCCGCATATAGCAGGATAGGCAGAGGGAACCTAGTGTTAAGACACTCCGTTCCCCACTTTCTGCAGAATTCTGGAGGCATTGTGTGTTGAGTGGCAGGTCTCAACGCCGCGCTTTGTCTCGACACCAGAGCGAAGAAATGGAAATATAAATTGAAACAAATATTTCTAAATAGATGCCCAAAGTGCGACTGCAAAATCGACTGGATGTGGGTTCGTTCCCCAGTCGAGGATATGAAATATTAAGTTAGAAAAATCTAGCATTAATATTAGATTTTTTTAACAAAAAGAAAATAAATATACGTGATATCTTACTACACCTTCTGCTCCCCCCTTATGAAATCTCGTTATTTTACTGAACTCCCCCCTCCTTTTCGATAAAGACTTCATTAGTAAAAGGTAACCATTATAGACGGATAGTTTTTCCATGTCAAACATAATTATCTGACATGGTAACCCTATTGATAAATGCCCACGTCGCTGATAAGCTGATGAAGCCCAGAATAGACATGACGTGTGCTTTGTATGACGAGCTGGTACAAAGCTTTCATTTGAATGGTGTATTGGAAATGTGGTTTTTATATTGATTTCTTTTTTTTTTGGTAGATTAATTCATTATCAGGCTGACGGTACTGACCTTTCCTAATGATAAAATTAGGTACAAATAATGAGAAAAGTATTAATTATTGAATTATTTGCTTATTATTATTATTATGGCTTAATGCAATGTCTCGAAAATTGGGAGTAATATGCTGGAAAAAGTATGAAGTTGGAATTAAAGCTAAATTAAAAAAAACAGCTAAACCTGACTGATTGTGCTTCTTTAATTTTTTCATTAATGTTATTTTTCAGCTTCACGCTGTATCTCACGTATAGCAGGCTAGACTGAGGGAATATAGTGTTAAGACACCTACCGTCAAATTTCCGAGATATTGCGTATTTGCCTCGTTACCAGAGTAACGTAAAAATAAAAATATTAAACATTTCAAGTACTTGGAAATCGAACCCACAACCTGTCACGTTATTCGCCTAAACAATAGCGAAAGGATCTATTTATCTATAAAAAATGATTTCGTATACAAAATATTTCCTATTCTCGGATTTACTTAAGCATTGATTTACAGGATTGAGTTCTGCCGCCATACTGATTATGTCCCTAAGTTAGATTAAAAGGTATACGAATATTAAAATAATTCTACTTTTAAGACATTTCTTTACAGACAATTTTCAAGACAAATGCGTTGTAACTGAAAATTATTTATGATTTATGTAAAACTAGCGACCCCCTTGCGGCTTCGCCCGCTTTTACTACTGGATTATT
>JAEBDU010008593.1:0-18856 GCA_016802625.1 Heliconius numata | reverse complement strand
TACATTATTTTCATGTAGTACTTACCATTAAAGCAGCGCATGCGCGAAAGTGTCTCAACGGGTAGGACTTTATACACATTTATCGTATTTATGTTAATTTACATAAGAATGTACAAATAATAAACTATATATAAACCTTCCCTGAGAAATACACGACCTAATGGTGAAAACCGCATAAAAATCCGTTGGGTGGTTTAGAAGAAGAAGAGTTAGAAAGTTCAGACAGACACGAAAAGCGACTTTGTTTTATAAGATATAGGATAATTTCCCCATTTGGAAAATGAACCCACAACTACCCACAATGAATTTAGAGATAGACGCTATCCCACTGCACCATAATAGCTTTGAATATATTTATTAATTTGTTTCCTATGCCTCCAGTATAAACATTATGACATACATATATTTAGATTTGTTTGTCTACGGTGAATGACAGCAGAATGATTTGTTTACGTGAACTAAATACAAAATAATTTCGATGTTTTTTTATAAAATTAAACAAAAATGAATATAAAGACCGCCGTGGTGCAGTATTTTCATTTCATTATTCTGATAACAAGTCAAAGCGCGGCGTTGAGTTCCGCCAATACATAGTGTCTCAGAAAGTGTCTTAATTGTGACGGTTTTCGTTGGCAACCTCTGCTCTTCCTAGACATGCGGGATGCAGGCCGTCGTGGCGCAGAGATACAAGGGTTGCATTTATATTTCCATTTCTTCGCTCTGGTGTCGAGGCAAAGCGCGGCGTTCAGTTCTGCCACTCAACACGCAATGCCTCCAGAATTCGGAAGGAAGTGTCGAACGGAGTGTCTTAACACTACGTTCATTTTACAAAGGAATCAAATGTCGCAGTGCTCGTGTAACACAGCTGTTGGACTGTAATAATTGCCGATTCATATTCAATACATATAAGGAAAATTATATTTCAAAATACGGATCTTTTGATATGGTTATACAAAGACGGGTGTATTTCATTAAATAAAACGTGGACAGGATAGTAAGAAAAGAGTTTTTTTATATATTAGTAGCATATAGAGTTAGTGTATATTGTGTATGCGGCGTCAGAGCGCGGCGTTGAGTTCCACCACAACTTAACACGCAATGCGTCTAGTATTCGGCGAAAAGTGGGGAACGAAAGGACCCTTTCTATGTACGGGTTAAGGCTTAAACCCAAAAAAATAATATACATGCATATGTAAATGATATATGCGATTTTTATATTTGCAAATCATATAAAAAACCTATATCAAAAAACCCATAAATCACTGCTGTTAGCTTCGAGTAAATGTATTGTCACTTAGCTAGGGAAAAAGTTAGGAAAAATCGTTTGGAAGTTCACATCTTATCACTCGTATAGATAAGGAAAGCTGTCGAATTAATTACAAAAAACAACGAACGAACGCCCATTTCAAAATCCATTGACGTTTTAATTCTACAAGCTCTTACACTATATATAGGCAACGAGCATTGTATGTTGAACGATTTTTATTTCCCTTCTAAATGATGATATAGAAACGACGGTTTTCAGATTTCAGTTTTCTATGGGACTTCAGTTCGCGCGGTCGTGTCGCTTCAAGGAGGAGTTTCTAACAAGTTGTTCTTATCGTATAGTAAAGTGGTGTGCTAAGTGACTACGGTTAATAGATTTATGCCAATAATAGGAACAAAAGGTTCCCGAACTTCCCTAATAGGCGTTCGTAACTTTGGTTGGTGAGTTAAGTAATTTTATTATGGTGTTGTTATAAGTGATTGATGGTACCTTGTAATGGGAAGGAAGTATGTGTTTGCAAGAATGTGTACTGATAAGTTTATTCTCTAGAGTATTTACGTGGTTTCGGTCACGTTTTATATGTGTTTTATGGTAGAGGTATGCAAATTTAAGGCCGTTATGGTATAGTGGGATGGTATTTGACTGTAAACTCGATGGCTGTGGGTTCGATCTCGACTTGGGATAGGTCCACGCTGTAATTTGTACATAGCAGGGTAAACAGAGGAAATGTTAAGACACTCCGTTCCTCATTAGTACATGTCGTTTCACATTCTGTCGAATTCTGGAGACATTAATTGTTGAGTGGCAGAACTCAACGCCGCTTTGCGCCCTTAGCAGAGTCGAGAAGTGTAAATATTAAATATTTCATTCCCCCATGGGAGAATCGAACCCACAACCGTCACGTTTACAGTCCCACGCACGCAATATACAACTAAATATTTTATTAACTTAATCTCCTCGTTTTGGTGGACAATGTGCGGCGTTGAGTACCGCCATTTAGAACGCACTGTCTCGAAAATATATCCCATCTGGTGCAGGTGCTCTTCGGGTAAAAATGTACGTGTACAATGTTTTTTAGAAGTGCAGTATAAGCTTGACATTGAAAGCTAGCAGTCGAGTGAACGTATATTATGAAGCTTTTGATGTTATGTTCTAGTATAATCTATTTTTTTTTTATTTAGCTTACCTCATAGTGTAAACAGTCCATAGACTGTTTCTTTTAAGTATATTACGAGTACGTCATTAATATAAATTATTAATTAATTTGTCATTGTAATTATTTTTATTTTCCGTTAATTATTCCGTTTTTTCTTACTATTCCACATTTATATAGCAAAGTTGGAAGTGGAAACCTGACTACGCCTTGTCTTACCAGGGGCGAAAAAAAATAGCTTATTCTCCCGATTAGGAATCAAATCCACAACTATTGCGTTTGGAAGTAAATTATCTGGAGTTGTCTGTAAAAATAATAAAAATAAATAAAAGTAAAGCTCGATTTTTTAAATGTAAATATTCAATAAAAAAAGTAATATAATATGTTTTTAATGTGTCTTATGTTTTTTATATTCTTTTCTGTCTGTCGATTTGTTACTAGCGTAAAACGGCTGCACTGATTTCGATGTAGCTTTGACTTAGCATATTACATGTTATTTTTGAATACAAAATAATAACAAACAATTTTATTGTTATTATTTTTAGATTTTTAGTTTTTTCAAACCCCGAAATATATGTAGAAAATATCTATTTCCACGAGGTTAAAGCACAGCGTTTAAGCCAATATAAATGACGAAAGTTTAAAACTGACATTAAGTCCACTTCTATATTTCAATTTGGTTAAAAGAGGGAAGAAGAAATTTATAGCATAGGGTAGAGTCGCTGTCGAAGATGAATAGTTTAATTTAAAACGGAACCTTTCTTCTTATTTATTGTATGAATTATCTCATCCATCACTTAGTGTCTTACAGACAACGCACAGATTTGAAATTTGGCATGTCCGGAATTATTTTGTAGGTATTGTGTATTGAGCGGTAGGCTGCGTTTTCCCTGGTGACCAAAGCGAGGAAATGAAAATATTAAGGAGGAAATGATAACATTTTTGCGAGTGGAAATCAAACCCATAACCTGTCTCGTTTACATTTGCACGCTTGTACTCTGCGTCAGACTGGCCTCTTAAAATAAGATCTACAAAAACAGCATCAAATGAGGTTCATTTGGACTGTTCCATAAGTACACTTTTCACTGGGAAATTTCAAAGATTTTCACTAGGAATGAAAAGCAAACATTAATATATAATGTGTAGAAAATGTTACGCATATAAGCGAAGACAGATTGTATTTCTAAAAGAACATTAAATTGAAGTCTATAAAGATTTTAGTTTGAACAATACTTCGTTCTAGGTTTCTAAACAATATGGGTCAATATTATTTACCTTTTCCAATGTAGTGGTTGAACGAACAGAGGATTTTACTTTGAATTGTTTTGCTACTTTTATTTACCTTGACAATTCTTTTATACATATCAGAGGGAGAGTACAGTAGGTAATTTTCTTGACAGGTAAACAGAGAGAAAAGAGTGGTAGACCACTCCAATATCAACTTTCGGCCTGATTCTATCTGGTAACAAGGCAAAATGTGGTGTCGAATTCCTCCACTGCCTTAAGAAATTCAATGCCTTAAGAATTCAAATTAAGTCTTAACCCTAGGTTCCCAGGTTCCCTCAGTCTTCCCTTTTTATTTAATATGTCACTTGATTTTCATATGAAATTTTAAGCTTTTGTTTGACTCGATGGTTATGACCTCGATCCTCGTTCTGGAGAATGATAAAAGTTTTTACTTTTACCTCTTCTCCTTTCAGGAGAGAAATAGATAATTTGCACAAGGTTCTTTCTGGTTATCGCTAAAGAGTAATAAAGGTGAGAAAACTAATGGGATGTAGGTACCAAGATTTAAACACGCTCCTATAAATACGACCCCCTTTAAAGTATTAATAGGCTCGTGTCTTACAAGCACGTCGCTACTATGAAATAGCTCGAATACTGTTAATTTTGTGGGGACCTTTTCGTTTATTGTTAGGACCTCTGTAAGAAAACTTTTGTAAAGCTCTACCCGAAAAGCATTTGAAAGATTAATCATTTAGCAAGAAAGTATTCTATTTTACAAATAGTTTAATGATTTTTAGGGGGTATTTGTATATTTAATGTCAAAATATAGAGAAAAATATAGCTAATATAGCAAAGATGGCTGCTGATGATGATAATTATGTTGATGAGAGAAATCTCATACATGCATGATAGATAGAAGGAACCTAGTATTAAGACACTCTATTCCCCACTCTGCCCAATTTTCAAGACATCACTAGTTGAGTTCGAAGTTGAACAAAAGAAAATAATACTTTCCCCCGAGAGGGAATTGAATCTACAATCGTCATGTTTATAGCCAGACGCTGTGCCAATTCGCCTTCACCGCCTCAAAACACTTGCAACAACACTTGTATAATATACGCAAGGAATTCGTATTCGTTATCTATATATATAAAAGGACTTGTCCTCACTGACTGAGGTAAGACGCACGCACAGCCGTAACCGCTGTGCGTAGAAACGTGAAATTTGGGCAGATGTGTACTTTCATAATCTGGACATCCACTAAGGGATTTTGAAAAATTTTAACCCTAAAGGGGTGAAATAGGGGTTGAAAGTTTGTATGGAAAAAAATTGTAAATTCAGACTCTTAAAAATATATAATTGAACACGTGTTTCACGGTTTTTTAGAATTTACCCCCTAAGGGTGCCAATAAGCAAGCGAAGCTGCGCGCGTCCGCTAGTATACTATAATATCTTAACCAATAATAACTATAACCTATATACTATTTTCGATTTAATTACATACAATAATGCCTAATAATTGGTTCGGATCACGATCCCAATTATCGTCATTTGTCTTAGAGGAATGGCGCTCTATGTTATACAACATTACATATAAATCAAAGACATTGTAATTATCGCCTTGTTTTCGCTGTTCAGTGCTTACTGAGTTTGTTATTGGAGGCATTGTTGGTAGTTCTAAGTTCGATTTAGGTTAGGCAGTTTAATTTAGAGCTTGATATATGGAAATTAAATATTAAATATTATTAGTTAATATAAAGTAGAAAAGTCTGTATGGTTGAATGGTGAAAAGAAAACATATTTTTGCGTTAGAGTTTCTATTTTTCTCATTTCTCGGGCACTTAGGATGTTGTGTATACCGCACACATCAGGCTAAGCGTATCAGGGAAGGCACAAAGCGCGTTGAGTTTCGCCACTCAACACACAGTGCCTCCAGAATCAGCGCAAAATGGAGAACCGAAGTGTTCTATTGGGAACGGAGTATCTTAACACTAGGTTCCCAGGTATCCTTTCTCTACCCTGCCAAGTGCCGAATACGGCGTAAAGCTAACAGAAGATAAAAAAAATACATACTATTCTTAATAGATAAAAGGGCTACGGCGTAGACTATGCTACGATGTTTTCTATGTAGAATGTAGACATAAGAATAAATAGATAGAATAGAGACTTTGACATACATTATAGTTTAATTAAAATTTAAGTCAACATTAAATCATATTTTAGTTACTTTTAAATAATTTAGAAAACAATTTACTGTTTTAAATTCATGCCTTTTATACTTTGTGTCCAAATTATTTATCGATATAATGCAAAATCTAGAAGAAAACTTTTAGAAATGTTAAAAAATCTAATATTTATAAATATTTTAAATTATATTAATGTTGACTATGACTTACAAAATTTGAAATTAATTATTATAATCAATGTGTCTTTTTAATTGTTTAGGGAAAAAATAAAATTGTTGATAAAGAAATGTTAATAAAATATTACAATTCTTTTAAAAATGGACATTTAATTTAATTTCTTTGTCGATAGAGTTCCATCAAAAATGTATAACAACGCAATAAAATTTTAATTGACTCTTATAATTGAAATAATGGGCTGTAAAGCTAATTATCTGTTGTTGGAATAAAGATCGTGAAATTATTACAATAAGAGCTAGTATCAAAAGGCACAAGTTTGATGTGTGTACGAAAAGAATATTAATTAACGCAATATATATGAGAAAATTAATTATAGTGTACAAAATGTAATAAAATTAATATTTGTTATTGTTTATTTTTATTTTCGTCGGTCCTATAGGAATAATTGGTTGATTTTTTGAGAATGTTACCTAATAACTTTTTCTCAGTAATCCGGGAATTTAATTTCAGCCTTAAAAATAAGATATTTTTATTTCATTAATTCCGTTTTAAGATATATTATCTAGATTTATTTTCTAGAAGTTTTACAGTTATATAATTTTTATGATAAAATATAATAAATATATACCATGTGGACCTATATGAAAAAAGTCTTTACGTTTGACTTAAAATTCCTTATTCGTTTATCGGTAATTCCGGAAAATATAAACAATAGTCACGAAAATAATTGTCACTCTTTTGTTTGTTTCCTTGTGTTTGTTTTTTTTAATTATTTGATACATAACAATTTTCCATATTATCTTGAAATAAAAAACAATAATAATAATAAAAGCAGTTTTAAAAAACGTCCACTACCGCTGTATTACAAATTCAAATGAGAAATAAAGAAAGCGTAAAACTCTGTCGACATCTGGCTATTTCAATATTGAAATACAGCAAAAAAATGGCAAAATTATATTTTTCAGGAAATTGAAACAAATTGTAGAAACCATTGAAGAGGAAAGGCCACAGAGCGACGGATATTGCAACTAGATGACGTAGAATAATACAATTTTAGATGTGGCGAAAGTTTGAGAAACTTAATAGCTTTGTAAATTGTTGGTCAAGTATTCTAAGAGTTATAATTGTTTTTTTATTATCATTTACTTTAATTTCTATAGAAAAAATTTGATCTTTCGTCCACTCAACATACTAGTGCAAAAGGGGAGAAGAAAAAAAATCATAATTCTGAATAGGAATAGAGTCCGAAGTGGCGTAGCACGCGCATGTCACTGTAAACGCAATGGTTGTGAGTTCGATTCCTATTCGGGGGAATGAAATAATTAATATCCTCATTTCTTCGCTCTGACGCGGCGTTGAGTTCCTCTCAACACGCAATCTCGAAAATTCTTCAGAGTGCAGGGAAGGAAATGTCTTAAATATTAGTTTCCCTATGCCAACTATGCTATGTGCTAGATACGGCATGAAGATGAAAAAAAAATAGGGAATTCTCCACAATTCTCCACAATGGTCTCTAATAGAAGAATAATATTTTCCTTGTAATATTATTTTGGATTAAAAAAAGACAATGTCTCGTGTCTTACGATCGTTTGCTTATCTATACATCGGTCTCTATAACGTTGAAGGTCGCGCATTCATGTCTAGGACTCGTGTAGACACAGACACAATGAAAATTGTACCACTTTTTGTTTTTATTGAAAATTATGGGAGAAAAAATAGTGATAAAATTCTTTTAATTTTGCATTTTTTGCGTCCAGTCGTGACGGAGGGGCCAACGTGACTATAAGCGCGAGAAAATGAAATATTTTCATTTCTTATCTTTGGTTTTGAGGTACACCGCGGCGTTGAGTTCCGCCACTTTTCGCCACTCAATACGCAATGCCTCCAGAATTCGGTTGTGAAGTTGTGAAGCGTATTGTACGCGTCAATTTGTTTGATTATACAGTTATACTACACAGTTCAAACTTAACGAAAAGGATCAAGGGCTCTTCGGTGTCCAAAAATAGTTAGAACAGTAAGGGTACGAGGTTCCCATATAATTTAATATACTTTCAAATTGAGTCCCTTCCTTAATCTTATCAAATTCACATATTATTGACAAAAGCCTAAGAAGGCACTGATAATAAACTATTTAAAATTTATAGTGAACCAAAATTTCATGGTAACTGTTTCATGTACTTTAGAAATAATACAAATTTTACAATACTTTAGATAAGATTTATAATAATGATAATAAATTGGGGTAATTCGCCTGAGATTTTACTGTCTACTCTAATATTTTAATATTCCAGTTAAAAGTGTAGTTATACAATTTTAAATTTGCATATTCTTCAAGTGACGACGGTTGACTTTCCGCCAGATATTCTTTGTCTTGATATGTTTTACTTTCAATAAGCCAATTAATTGAACCTACAACCGTCATCTACAGCTAAATACAATACACCACGTTACCACAGTATTATCGAATTTAAAATGAGCAGTTTTCAATAAGCAAAACTTAGAAAACCATTTATTTAATTCAAAAAATATATATATCTACATATCTTTATCCATATCCTCGTATGTAAACTCGTATCCGTAAAGGAAAATGGAAATGACAATAGCACAAAACGGTTTAATTATTAAATAAAGATATAAATTTTCCGAAATAATCTCCAACGAACCCTTTTATTGTTTCAGATATCTAAGCGATGAAGGCAATGAAATTAACACATCAAAAGGAATTACTAACTTAAGGTAAGCGAGAGTAAATATATTATATTATATATACTTTTAGTACATTTAAATTATTTATAATTCAATACTAATCCCCTTTGTACGTCGTTTTATTTGATAAAATAATAAATTATTATTTTTGATGTGATGTGAGCGGTTTTATAAGGTGTGTTGACTTGAAATGGTGTAAAATAAATGATTCACGCCTTTTAAGATACTTGAAAATTTGTTTATTTCAGTAATATTTGAAACTGACTGCCTTAACACTAGGCTCCCTCTGTCTAACCTGCTGTGTGCGGGATTCAGCGTGAAGCTAATTTTTATTTCAGTGAAAAAAAAATGTAAAAAAAATAACTATTAAGGCCGTCGTGGTGTAGCGTTTTCTAAATAAATGATTACCTCGCTCTGGCAACAAAATAAAGCACTGCGTTGAATTCCGCCACTCAATACGCAATACCTTGAATATTGGGCGGAAAGTGGACAATGGAGTGTCTTAGCACTGAGCCCTCTGCTTACCCTGCCACATGTAGGATACTGCGTTAATTTTTTTTATATTATTTTATAAAAAATATTTTATATCCATATGTCTCTCGATGCCTGAACTGAACTGAACTGAACTATTATCCAAGATATAGTCTAATAATAAAAAAATATAAAAAACAGAGTGCAGACTCGTTGCCAGAAGGAAGAAAAGACAATATTGAATACTTCTTTTCCTCAAATAGACATCTAAACCACAACATTTCGCGTTTGCCCCACACTTGTGCCTCTATAAAGATAACCACCAATTTTCAATCACCACCACCATAAGATATACCAAGATATACCATAAGATATACCAATTTTCTATAATATAAGCAAATAAAACAATTAATCTAAATAGCTTACTGTGAAGTGACAATTAGTGCCGGCGGCGGCGGGCGGCCGATGATTGACTCTGCTGGGTGCCATTGTCTGACACATTCTGCTTATTAAATTTAATTTATCTTTCTATACATTGTATTAAAATTAAATACATAAAGTTAAAGTTAAAGTTGAGGCCAGTCGTGGCCCAGGGGCTAAAAGTGTGACTATAAATGAGACAGGTTGTGGGTTCCCACTAGAGGAAATTAAATCTATATCTATATATATAAAATCGAAAGGTCACTCACTCATCACGAAATCTCAGAAACTACAAGTGCTAGGAATCTGAAATTTTGCATAGGAGTTACTTATAGGACGTAGGTGCTCGCTAAGACTTTGGAATGTGCAATATTCGACTTCTAAGGGGTTGTTTTTGGGGTTGAAAGTTTGTATGAAACTTCGTTACTACAAATGCTAGGAGTCTCAAATTTTGCATGGACGTCACTTATAGGACGTAGGTACTCATGGAGACAGAAATTAATAATAACGTAGTTCATTATTAATTTCATTTTTTAATTTAATTTCATTTCATTATTTCGTAGTATTTAATATTTTCATTTCATCGCTCTGGTGTCAGCCTTCGCTACGTTGAGTTCCAACATTCAACACGCAGTGCCTATCCCTGCGACCTGCGGGATACAACGTAAAGCCGAAATAAATAATACTCACTTATACTTTTGCACGTGGAAACTGTAAAAGCAAGCTTAAAACTGTGAAAAACAGTTCAAAAACAAACAAAAGAACTATTTTATTCCGTTCTCTTCTATTTTTAGATTTCAAACAACCATTTTACTTTTCATGCTCGTCATACGATAGTGGGGAATAGAAATGCAAGTGTATAACGCTCTATTGACACACTCAAAGGCAACTAATAAAGAACTAAACTGAACTGAAGCGAGTCTAATTGAGAAACTTAAATACTCGTTTGAAGCACTTGTTATACCTACATTTTTAAGCAAATTCATTGCAAAAATATAAAATGTTTGGAAAAGACTGTAATATTGTATTTAACTATATATAGAAATATATGTTTTTGCAGCTTCACACAGCAAGGAATATAGTGTTAAGACACTCCGTTCTCCATTTTCTGTCTAATTTTTCGAGGTATTCCGTGTCGATTGGTTTGTAGTCTGGCACTGTAGCACTGTGCTACGAGGCCCTCAACGAAATATGTCATAATGTATAATATCTTCAGTCGATACCAATTGGCTGGAGAGCCATTTATAAAAATTAGATTTGCAGAAAACTGTGTAACGATCAAAGTGTATGAACGACCCTCTGTCAAAGGAGGGAGTCGGTCGCGTGGAAGTGCCTTGGAAATTTTTCCAATGGCCGGTCGTTTAGAAACTAATATACTCGTAGATAAATATTACTTATTTGCCATTTTCTTATTTACGATATAAAAGTACATATTTTTTCACAATGTCAGTTTATCTGAATTGAATTGAATTCTTGATATATGGCGTTTCGAGCGTGCCAGTTGAGCACAATTCATTTCGCCGATGTCACCAGTTTATCTGACTAAGGAGTCATACTGACTTCCATGACTGACATGACTGACATACACGAAACAACATTTATTAGTTTATTTACATGCATTTTATAGATATTACAGAAAATTCATAAAAAAAAGTCGTCCCTGGCGACGAAAAGGTCAACGCTCCCACATATGGCTAACAGAGCAAATGAACGATATTATGAGCCTGACATTTCAGCTATAAAACCTTGTAACGACTCTGAATTAAATGATCCTTAAGATTGTACGCCTTAATGAAAAGGATTCGGATGTTTTATGAGATTTAATTATAAATATATAAATAAGGTAAAGGCTGGATGCGAAGAGTTGAAGCCAGAAATCCAGCTTAGTGGCGTGCCATTGGAGATGCCTATGTCCAGCAGTGGACGAGGACAGGCTGGTGATGCTGATGATATAAAATTTGATCTACGAGTCGATATAGGTTCGACCCTTTAAAAAATATTAAACGGTTTCTTTAATTGCTTGCGTGCTTTACATATTTAAATAATTAAAGTTATAGTTATAATATAGGCAAATAACACATTTTTTTATATAAACTGCAGTCTATTGTGCCTATTCTGATGTTTAAGCTATATTACGGTAAAATTTCATCTAAATCTGTTCAGTAGTTTTTGTACACGCACGCTATTCCAATTCGGGCAGAAAACGGAGAACAGAGTGTATGAATACCAGTATCACTCTGTCTACCCTCCTAAGTTTATTTTGTAACAAAAAAGTGAAGGTAAAAAGAAAAATAAATTCCTAAGCGGGAACAATAGTACCTTAAAAGGGAAATGTGCAAATATCTAGTGATATATGACTTGCTTTTTTGTTTTTCTTACACAGACTACAATTTATTTAACAAGCTCGGGCAAACAGGTATACTTTATGCGTAGGTATAATTTAGCCTAGTAAAAATATTATATGAAATATTAAATGAAAATGAAGAAAAACAAGACAGCGCGCCACTCAAAACCCAATGTCTCCAGAGAACGGAGTGTCTTAATGGGAGCGGAATGTCTTATGTTATGTCGTATACGTGGGATACAGTGTGAATACTATCGAGTCCCTTATTATTGTCGAAGAAAATCTGCTTAAACTTGATTTAGGAAAGGACCTAAAAAAGGAAATTTATTAACATTGGATTTGCGAAACTACCTTCAAAATATACCAGTAAATAGATAGTTATATAAATACCTAGGCTGGGAAAAATACAAATGTCTTATTTTTATTTTATCTCTATCCTGCATATAGTGCGGTAGTTAGCGAAAAAGTAGTGTCGAGTCTCACCTTGCCGCCCCAATTTCAGACATTAGTAATATCTTCCATGATCTTTTTCTTATATCTTCCATGTACAGACACCGATCAGTTACGATTTTATTATAAGTATATAGATTTAAAATTTGTTTTTTTTAGACTCGAGGCCAAAATGGATATTTTTTTTAAATTCTTACTTGAAAGAATGATGTATTTTCATTTGTTCGCTCTGATAACAATAAACGCGCGGCGTTAAGTTCCAAAACGTATTAGAGTACAAATATTTTTTTTAAAGCTCTGTGTTAATAAACGTTTAAAAACATCTTTATTTATTCATTAATATAAATGAAGTTCATAATATTCTTATATTAAAATAGATATTTAATATAAAACATAATATTTCCGGTACTTAATTAATTTTCCTGTAATTTACGCAATTAAGGAAAACGCTATAATAATATTCATTTGAGTCGCTACAACGTTCTAATACAATTTGACTGTAAAAAAAACACTTTTTAAAAATAATCTACTTTAAAAAATTAATGAAGTATCTGTTAGTTTATCATTTACTTATTCCAAGAAATGTTTAAATTTTGTGTAAAAAGTTTTTATAGAAGAGCGAAGCCGAAAATAAATGTAAAAAATTATACATTACAAAAAGAAAAAGCATGAAGACGTTTTTTTTTACTTCTTTTATCTTCACGCTGCAGGCTTCACATAATGGGGTAGTCCAAGGGAACCTAGGAACCTAATCTTATGATACTCCGTCCAAGATCATAAAAACAATAAAACACCAAATAAAAATTTATCGGTAGATAATAATCGGATTTTCAAAGAAAAGAGATAAGAAACAAAAATGAAAGTAACATTTTTACAGGTCCCGCTATACCTAGAATCTATTTAGTCTTTGTTTATGGCCTACATATAAAGATCCTAAATACTAAGTGAGCTATCACTTAGGTTAACCACAAAAGTATGAAGTCTTGAGGTCTATGCTACTTGAGGCCAACTCGAGAACCTCAAACATAAGAACCCATAACCACAATAATTATTCAAACGATTAACAACCATGCCACGATATCTCAGGAAATATCTTAAGATATTCAAAAATATTTTCTATTTAACATTTGGGCACCATTCATTTTCAACTCTGAAATTTCTCTTGAGATTTGAAAAACAACTTTTTACCCCGACTCTACGTAATGAGGACATATTGACAGAGAGAGACAAGTTCGTTTCGCGGCAAATGTATGCGGGAAGTTATAATCAGTCATGAATATGCTAACGAACGGCGGTCACCTGATCGAATCCTTTATCTATTGTGTGGGAAGGAATGCCCGATAGGCCAATCGAATTTGGCATTTCTATTTTCTAACTGGGGCGAGTTTCATTTTTTGTCAGTTTCACGCTCTATCCCGCATGTATTAGGTTAGGCAGGAAATTAGTGTTAAGACACTCCGTTCTCCATTTTCCACCGAATTCTGGTGGCTTAACGGTTGAGTGGCCGAACTCAATGCCGCGTTTTACCTCGTTACCAGAGCGAAAAAGTTAAAATATTAAATGTTTCATTTCTTCGAGTGGGAGTCAAACCTACAACCTGTCAAGTTTAGTAGCACGCTTGTGCCGTACCAGGACTTTAGGATACTTTTCGATATAGGTATAAATATTGTTTTTAAAATAATATTTATCGAGGAAATTAATTATTTAATTATTTCATTTCTTCCCTCTGGTATCGAGGCAAATCGCGGCGTTCCGCTACTCAATACCTTTACAATTCAGAGGAAAATAGCTTAACACTAGGTCCCCCAGATTCTTTCTGAATGCAACGTAAAGTAAAAAAACTTCCAACTTTCAACATTTAATTATTTCCTTTATATGTAAATACGATCACGTATGTAATTACTTTTACCGACTGGGGCAGCTTAAAGATATTTGTGCTATAATGTATTTCTAATAACAACTAAGTAACTAAATTTTACTTAAAATTTCAACGATATACGCATATAAATGTGTTTTTTTTTATTGTTTTGATTGGTTTTTCGCTTTTATTATGCATCTAGCAGGGTGCATTGCGGTCAACGAGTCGACGAAAAAATGAAAATTTTCATTTTTTGATTACGATTTCTGATTAAGATGTTCCCAAATGTATAATGAACAAAAGAAAGCCTAACTTCAGGGTGGCCACGACTCGTCCCCCGTACTGTAAATAGTATTTAATATTTTCATTTCTTAGCTGTGGTGTCGAGGTGCAGAACGGCATTGAATTCCGCCATTCAATATGAAATGCCTCCAGTATTCGGCGGAAAATGGGGAACGGAGTGTCTTAACACTAAATTCCCTACAAGTTGATAAGATAATGTTTTATAAACATCTCTATAGTAAATAATCTACTAAGAATAAGCTTTACCATCTTTATAAAATGAGAAATTGTTAAATTCTGACGCACATAAACTCTGTATTGTGAAATATCGATACAAATACCAACAAAATTATCGGTTCGGTTAAATTATGATGTAATGCTTTTATACCGAGTTGGACTACAGTCGATGTAATCGAGTAAACTATTTTGAACTATCATAAAATATGGTGGCCGTAAATATTAAGGTCGTTCTGGTCTAGTGGACGATGTTTGGGTAACCTCGACAGGTGCATGTTCGATTTCAATTATAGTGATTATTATATTTTTATACTTTTGTTTTCATTTTCTTTGTAAGATTGTGTAGGGCGTTGGGTTCTACCCGAAGAACTATTTTATTAAGCTCCCTCTTCTATTCAAATACTAGTCAATTAATTTTTAATAACATCTTTAATTTTATTTTTAAGTAATTGTAGAAATACGAAAAATGAGTATATGGTTTGAATTTTAACTCGATATCTCCAAGCGTTCCTGAGATAAAAGCTCTTGACAGATAGACAAACAGATGGATAACAAAGTGATGTTTTAAGGGTTCCTTTTTATCTTAAACGGTACAGAAGCTTAAAAACGGAGTGTTTCAACACAAGGTTCCTTTTGCCCGCCCTGCTAAATGCGGGATACAGCGTGAAACTTAAAAAAAAGTAATATTTAAGTTCCTATACATATGTGAACCTACACAAGCACCGTCGCATATTGCGTCAGGCGGGTATTTTTGTTAGATAAGCTGCGCGTAAACAACTTACTTGTAGCGTTAACGACTAAAATACACTTTTATTCATCGTTCACCTCGCATGCATGTAGCTTCAATATAAACATGGAGAATATATTTTTTTATAGTATTTCTAAATAGAAGTACAAAAAATACTTAATGAATATATTTTAGAGGCCAGTCGTGGTGGAGGGGCACAACAGTGCGCGACAGTTAGTGTGGGTTCGATTTGAAAATCGAGGAAATTAAATATTTAATACTAAAATTCTTCTGCTTACTGCCATTTTCGTAGATACAACGTAAGGCTTAAAAACATATATAGTAAACATATAATTACATCAGAATTAAACTAAAACATAATTACAAAAACATGGAAATGACGGTAGAAATTTATTTGGAAACAATATGGAATTAGTTGAGGAAACGCGAATGTGTCACAGCCAGAGTTCTGTACTTGACATATGTAATTTAGTTCAAATTGAGTGCTCAGTAGACTCAGTAGTGGCAGCTTGTCGTAAAGTGAACGAGGGTTGGAATCGTTACATATTTAAATAAGCCCCGAGGCCGTTATGGCGCAGGGGCACAAGGACTGTAACGTGACAGATGTGAGTTCGATCTCCACTCGGGGGAATGAATAATTATTTATTAATATTTTTATTTCTTCGCTTTGACATGATTCAATATGCAATGCCTCGAAAAATTTTGCGGTAAATGGAGAACGGAGTGTCTTAACACTAGCCTTTGCCTACCCTGCTGTGTGCGAGATATATCGTGATGCTGATTTTGATCTGTAAGCGCGACGGTAGTGAGTTGGGCTGTAACTCAAGAATATGTTCCTGAGATAAAGCCTCTTTACAGACAGACAGACGGAAAACAAAGTGATCTTTTAAGGTTTCCTTTTTTCCATAAGATGTACGGAACCCCAAAAAACACAAAATTCCTTTCTTAAATATTTTGTATACTGCAAACCGCCTAAAAGCTTATACATTACACATATTTACATAGACATCCATTAGGGATTAGGGAATCTATCATTCTTACATATTGTTACTTTTGGATTCAAGATTAATACAAATCTTGTTATGTGAAAATATGTAAGTACATAAAATACTGTTTCTTTTCACTCTTTGCTTGAGATATTGCCTGTTGAGTGGCTGAACTCAACGCTTTATCTTGCCTGATGTAGAATGGAAAATAATTCATACACCTGAATGAAGTAATCCACAATGGTGTTAGAATCCGACTGAAAACGTGACGGTTATGAGTTCAATTCCGACTTGGAGGAGTAAATTATTTTCATTTTCTCGTAATGAGACCAAGTTCGACATTGAGGGGAACTGAGTGTCTGAATACTACGCCTACCCTGCTGTCTGAGGCGTAAACATAACACTAACGGAGTGTGTTAACACTAGGTTCCCTCTGTGTACCCTGCTATATATTTTACTCATATTATTAAATACTTGATTTTAAAATTTACAGTTAATATAATATAGAGAAGTTCTGCATATTTATGCATATAAATAAGTTAGAATATAAATAAATAGAAACTGACACGAATATGATGAAAGCTCTCGATCAATCACAAATATTGCTAAAGTCTGAAATACTAAATCTAGAGAGTATGTGATGATATGAAGAATAACATACGAAAATTTCTTTTAATATTTAACATAAACAAATTATGTGTAGTGTATTAAAAAAATAATAGGCCATCTGGGCGTAGTGAGAGGGTTTGACGGTGGTAAGTGGTTCGTTGCGTGTTTATTTTTTTTCTTTTGCGGTAGAAAAGATAGGTTTATTGTAAAAAAATATATAGTTCCCTAATCAAAATCACAAAAAAAAATTTAAATAAAAGATTTTTATACTTTTCATCACCTCTTCATGTTCAGTAGAGTGGACATGACACCAACAACTAGATATAGATATAATCTATTAGGATAGCAACTCTCCTAGATTTCTTTTCGTTAGATTTCTTTGCTCTGGTTACGACACAAAACGCGGCGTTGAGTTTCGCCACTACAATCAGCGGAAGCAATACAACAAAAAATCGGCGGAAACAAAGCATCTTAACGGGAACAAAGTGTCTTAAACTAGGCTCCCAGGTTCTCTTTGCCTACAAAGGCAAATATTTCAATCACGTAAATTATATTTCACTTAAAAATGTGTCTAAAAAAATGAAATAAAGAACCTTTGATAAAACGTGCCTAAGATTAGAAAATGGCCGCCGACACTTTCACGTTAAGACAGAGTACATTTTTAACACTTGCCAACTTCAAACTAAATATATCATGTTTCAAAAAAAAGTACTATTAAGATTTTTAAATTGTTCAAGCCGTCACTGACTGTAAACGCGAAGGTTGTGGGTTCAATTCCCAATTAAGAGATTAATATATTTCATTTCCTCGTCCTAGTAAGAAAATGAAGCGCGGCGTTGGGCTCCGCTGCTTATCATATAACATCTTGAAAATGAGAAACTTCACGCTGTTTCCCGCGTACAGAAGGGTAGGCAGAGAGAACCTAGTGTTAACATACTCCATTCCCCAATATTCGACAAAATTTCAAACAAAGGGCTTCAATGGTATTACCAGATTGGGTAAATGAAAATAATTCACTCCTCCGAGTAGAAATCAAACCCAGAACCGTCGCATTTACAATCAGATTTCCTTAATATGTGCAATTAAAGAAATTTAATTATTTCTTATAACTAAAATCTCTCCCTCTTTTCCAGGTCAAGTGGCTGTCACAATGGCGGACACTAATCCAGCTGTTGGCAACGGAAGCTCTGGAAATGACAAAGTGAGTTCTCATATAACCTCCCACGCTTCGTGAGGAGCTTTATGAGTTGAAACGTGTGTTGCTTTGTGTTTAATTGACTATTAGGTGTTTTTTTAATTTTATTTCCTAGTTTAATACATTGCGTGATAAACGACCCTAGGCCGTAACCCACATATAGAGTAGGCAGAGAGAATCTAGTGTTAAGACACTCCGTTTCCCACTTTCCGCTTATTTATTTTCGAGATATTGAGTCCGTCTTGGCGCAGTAGCACAGCGGCTGACTGTAGGCGCGACGTTTGTAAGTTCAATTTTCACTCGAGGTTTTATTACATCGCTTCGATAACGAGACAAAGACCAGGGTTTGGTGCTGCCACTAAACAATGCCTTCAAAATTAGGCGGTGCTTTGGAAACGGGTACTCCGTTAACTTAACTAGGTTCCCTCTGAGTTTCCAAGTTCTTTAACGTAGAGCCTAAAGAGATGAGTGGCTAGTAATTCAATAAAGTAATTGTTCGCGACAACTCGACGCGGAGCATCGGTCGCGGACTTGTAACGA
>JAEBDU010008592.1:16419-34423 GCA_016802625.1 Heliconius numata | reverse complement strand
AATACAATTTTAAATTTAATTGTTTCCTCAATATCCATTAATAAAAACAAACAATTACTTCGTAGCATTCTCAAAGAATAGTTTCTACATAAAACTAGTTCAACTATTTTCTAGAAAGGCTGACGGTGTTTACAAGAGGTGAGGTTAGCTGATAAACAAGGATTAACTTGGAGCCATGACATCGTGAAGTGCTCATATAGTGGGTTATTCCATTAACTATATGAAATATGGTTTTTTTTTATAAGAATTAATATGTTAATAATTTTTTTGCGTACTTATCTCATTAATTTATGATTATAAATAATAATAATAAGCCTATTTTAACGTCATATAAATAATTAAGTAAAACCGGAATTTAAGCTAATTGAATTGTAATGTCAATGAAATCTAAGAAGAACGCGTGAATAATAACTTTGGTTACAGGAATACTTGAAATATTTGTATATTTGATGAAAACTAAAGCAAATAAAAATAAACAAAGAAATATAAAACTAGCACATTTTTTCTAATTAATGCCAAAAACGTTAATCCTATGCTTTAATTTAATGAAAAGATAAAAAAGATTAGTAGCTAGGTATCTATATACTAACAAAACGTGAAATTTACAGACAATTTCGTCGACTGGAATTCACAGCAATAACAAGTTCTTCAATTCTTCAACGAGATAAGATTATCAATTTTACAATAAAAAGCACATTCCTACGTCTAACCGACGTGATTAAACACTAATTATGAAACGTAAGTATCGTAATTTTGTACAAATTAAAAAATAATATTTAGCAACAGATAAACGGGTCATTGTAGTTACTAAATAATTGCTTGAACAACGCCAGAGTTAACAATTGGCCAAGTTTGAGTTTTATTACTCGAAGTAATTGTTAGTTGTGGCTAGATAAGTTGTTGTAATCAATATATTTTACCAATTTATTTAATAGATTGGTAGGTTTTACCAAAGTTTTTTTTTTTACTAAAATATTTTACCAATTTACTAAAATATTAATTGTAAAAAAGTAATTCAATATTACACGTACTTTTCTCACAAAGATTACTATATTATTCTACTAGGTAATATACTTGGTATCTACATATATTAAGTATTATTAAAAATAATAATACATAAATAATGGTGCAATTTTACTATAAATATTATGTAATAGCTCAAACGTATACTCATAGAAAATATAGTGTTAAAACCCAGTTTTTTTTTATAATCAACACTTTGCGTGTTGAGTGGCGGAACTTAACGCCACAATTTTTATATAAAGTATAACATTGTAATAAAGAATTACTACTTTTTCCATTTCAATATTTTTTGTACGATTAAACAGCTGGTGCGACCTTTCTCAAGAATACAAATAATATAAAGTAATCTCAGGCTTTAATAAAATTATTAAGAATTCGCCTTGTTTATTTAGTCCGCTTCTGTGCACTTTCTTAGAAAAATAAATATTTAGATAAATGTACTGATAAATGTATAGTCATTTCATGAATGCTGTGTCAATTGTGATAAAAATAGAAGTACTATGATACAAATATATGAATGATTTTATTTTATTATTGAATTTATTGCTATTGATATAGAGTATGACGTAGGTTATAGAGTATTTATATATAACTTTAAATTGTTTTCACATGCGACTTATATATTTTTTATTTTTTCACATTAAAGTTAAGATTTAAATTAATATATTTTTAAAAAAGCTAATCTCATCTCATCGCTAGTATCTATGGCTGACAAAAAATGGCGCTTTTAAAAAAAAAAAAGATTCGAAAACCATATTAACTGAGAATCACAAATTCATTTAAAAACTTGGCATGCCCTCATCTAAACGTTTAATTATTGTGCTATTTATATCAATTGTTTGATGGGGCCGGATGAAATCGAAAATCTACCCACGTCTGTCGTCAATTGCCGTGTTACTACTAGGGACAGGACTGAGTCATGTTGAGGATAAATAAAGAAAAATCAGCTTCACGCTCTATCCCGCACACAGGGAACCTAGTGTCCATTATCCACTTTCCACCGAATTCTGGAGGCTTTGCTGTTGGGTGGTGGAACGCCGCGTTTTTGCCTCGACACTAGAGTGAAGAAATGGATATTTAATTTCCTAGAATGGGGATCGAACCTACAACCAGTCGTTTACAGTCAGACTTCGTGCCCCTGCGCCACAACTGGCCTCATGTTGAGGATAAATTATCCTTTTAAAAGCGGTAAAGTATGTTTAGAGATATAGTAACAAGTAGTTTTTTAATGGCAACGATAATTTATTACATAGTAAATTGATTTATATAGTATTTTATTATATTAGATCTTGTAATTTATTGTTTTTAATTGAAAATTATTTTGATATAACATTGTCTGTATGGCACTGTTGTTTTAATACGTTTCGTTTTCTACAAATTAAATTAGTATTTCAAAGTAAATAAGCGGTATCCATTTTTGTTAAAATTCAAGTACTTTATGATTCTTCTGAAGCAAATTTAAAAATAACAAGTCTGTAAGCGAACTAATCGACGTGTATTTCTAATGAACAGTGACGTCATAAATGAGTAAACATTTTTTGAAGTGATATTTGAACTCACGACCTTCGTAAGGCTGACACGTCACCACTGCACCACGATCACGTCTAATAAACGAAACAAAATTAAAAATTTAAATATTTAATCAAAAGTTCAAAGACCTGTGACATAGAAAAAAAAATAACAATGCTTATTACATATATTCATTATATGATAATATTATGTCACCGGGGCAATTACTTTGGGAATAGAAACACATACATACCTACATATTTTTATTTATTTTATTTTGTATACTTTCACTTAATTTCTCTACATTTCTCTCTTATCAGATAAAAAGGAGTGTTAATTAAATTACTCTTTGCGCAGAAATCGAATGGACTACCTTTGATTAATAATTACTTGTTTTCATTTGTGTAACATAAAAATTGACACTGTAATGGCGCAGGGTATAAGCATTATGGTTGTGGATTCGATTTCCGCTCGGGGGAATGAATTATTATTTATTGATATTTTAAGTTCTTCGCTCTGGTACCAATACGGGACGATGTCTTAACCCTAGGTTCCATTTCAAGCGTGAAGCTGTGTTATTATAATATATTATTAATATATAAATGCGGGGTAAAGGCCTCTTCGAAGTTATTTTCCACACCGATAGCCATTCAAGATCGCTTACTGCCGTCTTGTTGATTATGGATCGATTGTTGTTATTGTAAATAAGATTTAGATTATTATACAAAGTAAATCCATACCTATATTATAAATTCGAAAGTAACTCTGTCTGTCTGTCTGTCTGTCTGTCTTTTACGCAATCAGGGCCAAACCGCTAATTTAATTGTGATAAAATACTCATATAGAGATACTTGAGGGTCCCGGGATGAACATAGGATACTTTTTTTTCTCATATTTGTAATATTTTCGATATATACCAATATATTAAAATAATTAATTTGACAAGGAATTTATTCCGCCATGTTAATAACAGTCGTCGCTACGCGTTGCTAAGCAACGGCTTGCAAGTTTTGTTGTTATAAGAAAACGTCACCCAAAGTGAGTTTGCTTAATGCATACATGGCGCGCGCCGATATAGATTTGTATACATTAACAAAAATTAGATGATTTCTATAATTTGATATTCATCCTTATGAAAATAAATATAATAGTCACTTTTAGCATTTCATCTAGATGGAAATTATAGTTTACTGATTCCAAATGACCTAGCCTACGAGTGGCATAGTATGAGTATGACCGACGCGAACGGGCAGATGACTGATGATTTTGTAAATTTTTATAGATTTTCGAATTACTATTATTTTTTATGTAATTATTTGCTGCTTATAAATAATTTATCTCAGTTCGGTTATGTATACCGATGTTATACACTTACAATTCATTTCGGTTACTCAGATATTTTTTCTAATAATAAATCTCCACTTATTATTATTTTTTAACTTATTTTAATTATTTAGGCTTATATTTTTGCGGGCGTAGCCGCGTCCGGGCCCACTAGTACTATATATAGTAAAGACAATATTTCCATTATTTAGTTCAAAAAAATAATGGAAAATATATGTTTTAAACATAGTAGTCGATTTTTTCGAAGAAATTACAGTTTTTGTTTGAAAAGCTGTTTTTAAAAGAATATTATGTTAATATACTACATATATTGATAAGTATATAAATTGTATTATAAATAACATAAATGTTATTTTAATACTTATTGGTATGGTATAGCTATTTATTATTGAAATGAACGAATATATACAATACATTGTAATTAAAATGTTTATTATTTTTCCTTTCTTCGCTGTGGCGGCGTTAAATACCGACATTTAACACGCAATGGAGTATTTTAACACTAGATTCTATCTACACTGCTATATACGAGTATTTTAAATTTTGTGACCATTTTCTCTATATTTTAGCTAAAAAAATTGCAAAAACCAATTTAGTACAGTTAATTGAGTGTTTTATTTCTCTGCGTGTAATTGAGTAGCGGACGCTATGTGGGACATCCAACTCCTCTGATCTTTCTGTCGCCACAACCATAAATTGAAGTTGCAAATCATTAAATGTCTAAGAATATTTGCCAGGTATTTTCTATATTCTACTTTAAAATTTATGATATCAAAGGTGATCTTGGAAAACTTATTTGCTTGAATATATTTTAAATTCAAATTCAATATTTTTTTTTTATAATAGGTATATACTAGTCGACACCCGTAACTTTGTTTATGTGGACTTTAAAACGTAAAAATAAAAAACAAGGTACTTCCCCGATTATATAGAAACTTCGAGAAATCCTTTGTTAGTGTTTCTTTTACTTATTATTTGAGTTTTGACTTAAATAAGTAGAATTATTAATTGATTAATTTTTTAAATAAAACAAAATTTAATAATAATGTAGAGTTTAACTCTGTGGAATATTTTATAATAAATTCTTTATGTATGAGAATTTTATGATAATAGTAGCGATTAAGATTAGTTAAACTGATGAATCACTCTAGACGTTAGTTTAGAAGCTTTAGGAGGATTATCTCTTATAAAAAGAACATCCTAGATCACCGAATTGACGTATTACATGGAATGTATAGGAATTTATAGTATATTTCTCGTTAAATTTAGTCTTTAATCTGCAAAATAAAAGTTAAAAATTTATACATATATAAGTTTTAATATTGCAGTTTATAATTTAACATTACAGTTACTTTAATAGGCACTTATTTGGTATCTTATAATGGAGCGGACGATGAGCGCGACCTTCTCGACTGACGAAATAAGTCGAGCATTTGCAATTTTTTTTTTAAATTACTATTGTAATATTTGTAACTTCGCCTCACTTACTCGTGCATACATAAATCATGTATTACAAAACAACGTAAAACAAACACAAAGAGAGCAGGTAGACGAACCGACCGACGCTAATGATCTAATAATAATATGAGGTTTGGCTGCAACCCAAATGCTAGGGATGTTACTAGCAAAAAAAACCCATTAATCGACAATTTTAAAACATATAAACGTATCGTAATATTTATATTTCTTCACTTTAAAGAAGTGATTTCTTAATGTCTTATATTATTTGTTTTTGTATGAGTTTTTAGCTTTGGAGTTTCCTTTCATTTTTTGTATATATCTATATATATAATAATAAATCTGTATATCGTTATTAAGTTACAACGCTTACAAGCTGCATAACTTTTTATGCATTCGAAATATACGAGTTGTCGGTACACTCTCTCTTATTTATGGTCGATTTCAATGTTGCCATCTATTATATACGTACGTGGACCTATAGTGCATTTGAAGGATCTTTCAAAGTTTGCATTATTTGGTAACTTGACTACCTTGATGGAGTATTTTAATTAGTATATCCTGATTTATGATAGATAATAAACTTACCGATTTGATATAGTCCTAAGCCCGGGCCGTCGGCAAAACACCAACAGGGCGAGTGAGTTGCCCGCAGTGGACACCAAAAACAGTACGAGGAGGACCACCTCCTCCACAAGCCGGTCCTTAGCTTCCATCCCCTCTGACATCAACGCTCGTCCAGGAGACAAAGCAAACTGTTCCATACAAATATCATCACTAACACTAGCACTTTGCACGCAATCTAACACTTAGTTCGCAAGCAACTGCAAAGTTGCGTGAAGTTTTGAGAACACGCTGGTCTAGCGGCCGCGTCTTTCTCGTTGCGCTGTCGGTTGACAACTGACTGGTGGAGCAGCTCTCGGCGAGCGGCAACGCGTGGCATCCCCTCCACCGTCTATACCACAGTCGCGTAAAGCTTACGTTCTACAGTTTAAAAGTCATCCGTTAATTCAAAGTTTTAAACTTAGAACTGGAACACTGTACTGGTTTGTTATTCGTAATTTTTAAACTTAATTGCTGAAATTTTTAATTATAATGTTTAATTTGTATATACATTTTTGTAATCAATCAACTTTGTTTATAATAATTCTGTAATCAACTTTTGATATTATTTATTTATGTAGCATTCAAAAGTTGTCCTTGAGATTATATCATTTTCGCGTATTGGCTTTGACCCAGAAACGTTTCGGTTTACGTTGATGTCGGTAATCTTAATGAAATATTGCTGTCATTTTAAAGAAATAATAAAAATAGATATGTTAAACTGTTGCAAATGCAAAAAGAATAAAATTATATGAACGTCATAAATTTTAATAGCCTTTGTTTAGCTTACTTTGTCTATCACCGACACCGATTTGTATTGAAAGATAAATAGTATATTTATTTTTATCAATATTTTATTACTTGTTCAGTCACACGAAAGCTTTTTGAAACACTTCTTTATAGTTCTTTCATTTTACGGGACGAATTGCTACTTTTGAATAATATAATCTTAGGTTGCTTAAAACCTTAAGTTAAAACATCCAAGTTAAAATTACCGACCTTATAATTTACGTTATTATACAGGGTGGAAGAGGCAGCGCTTCTTTTATTGAAACTGCACATAGGGTAATATATTTCAAACCCACACCTAAGAAATTAATCAAGGTACCTCAACAGTTTGGACGTAGGATTTTTTTTTCATTTCACGATTTTTATCCATACCTGTATTTCGTGTGACGCACACATACGTGTGCGACGTTTCCGATTTGACAGGTAAGTGTGTGCGTGCCTGTGTTATACTTTACAAATGGCGTTTTATTTTAAAACGATAATTTTATTATTTATTTTGTTTGAAAAAATAACTTTTTCATTTTTGGGAATAATTTTTTTTCCGAATTATATTAGGCTTTTATAGAGTAGTTAAAACTGTGGTTTCATTTAAAGTGGTGCTGACAATTCCACCCTGTATATTTCAATTTGGCATATTTAGCAAACATACCTAAAATTATGGTCACGAGTCCGAATTCTTCACTATTAAATCGCGTACATAGCAGAATAGGCAGAGAGAACCTATAAACTTAGTGTTAGGACACTGCGTTCCCCTTAAGACACTTCCATTCCCCATTTACAGCCGAATTCTGGAGACATTACATAATCAGTGAGGGAACTCAAAGTCGCGCATTGAGTTTCATTTGAAAAGATCAACTGTTGAGTTTCTTGCCGGCACTTCTCAGCAGAACTGCCTTCCGAACGAGTGGTAGCTTTTTGTTTATATGTTCATTCGACGATTTAGCTCAATTAGACCCTGGAAAGAAAATCAAATTAAGCTTGCAAGATTCCACATAATACTTACATACATACACATACTAATCTTAAAAAGCAGTGCTAAGATGCAATTGCGTGAGTTATTCTTATTTGGTATAATATAAACCATAACGCCAATTAACTTATTAAATATAAGAGCCGTACGTAATTTCTTTACAGACTCGCTGCATTTAAGTAATTATAGGATGAAAACGTTTCGACTAACATGAAGAATAATAATATTTTTTCTCTAAATACAGAAGTTTCTTAGTAATTGTATACTATAGATGTAGAGTCGACAAAATCTAAAATAAAAATAATCATCGAAATGACGTCATAATGACGTATTTTCAATGATTATTGTTCCTTACTGATTAGAGGGCGGTTGTGTACAGTTCTATTTAATTATATTTAATGTTTAATTCACATAAGAAATCTTTATTGAGGCCGTCGCAGGTTAGTGAGTTTCGCCACTCAACACGCAATGCCTCGAAAAATTCGGTGGAAAGTGGAGAACGGAGTGTTTTAACTGTAAAATTGGTTCTTAAATAAAAATGTTTGTAAAATGTTTTCTTCGACAAAATAGCTGTTTTATTAAAATGGCTAAAACTTTACTTTTCTATATGCAGATATTGTTGTTAAAATGATAATAATAGATATAAAAAAACCAAAAGTAATTCATATAAGTAAATAAAAAAATTGTAGGTACTTCAAGCGGGCGAAAAAAAATCTCGACACGTGCAGAACTTGAGACAGTAAAGGAAACCATTAAATAAACACTCCTAGAATAGATTTAATTTATTTGAAACTAATGCAATTGACCAAGACCAAAGGCATAATAATCTAGTAAGGGCAAAGTAGTTTATCTGGGAACCGTTACAGAAAAAAACTTAAAATGTGATTGTAAACTTGAAAGGTTGTGAATTCACTTCCCATTAGTAGAACTGAAATATGATCCTCTGGTGTCGAGGCAAAAGCGCGACGTTAAGTTCCGTTATTCAACACGCAATGCCTCCAAAATTCGGAAGAAAATGGGGCACGGAATGTCTTAACGATAGGGTTTCTCTGTCCACCCTGCTGTGCGCTCACTCTACTATTACTATTCCTATACCCTACTGCTATCCTGGTGGTGATACAGCGTGATACTAAAAAAAATGTTAAGAATTTTCACGCACATGAATATGCGTGAGATGCGTAGGGCTAACAAAATAGCGAACGAAGGTGGAAGGTAGTGTTAAGGCTATGTCCATGTAGTATCAAAAGGCATTCGTCGTTGCGTTGCTTCTTTTTAAAAAATAAAATAAAAAATAGAGCAGGATAAAGAAAATATTTCTTACAATATGGTCGTTTCAAAGATGAGATAAACTTAGAAACAAAATACTCTGTGACATTCTTAATTCTTGCATAAGAAAGAGAGATCTTTAGAAGATGATATTTTCATTATTTAATATAAAACAAACGTACGAATATATAATAGAAATAACATAACAATATAATGTTCCACAAATATATATGCATCATTCAAAAATAAAGTCATTGTTTTATGGTATAAAAATAAAACATCACTTGTAATTCACCATTTGAAGAAAAACTGACTCACTGATGATTATATTGGAGCATAATAATGAATCATAGAGTGCACTAACGAAATCAAATAGTCCAAGTAGTAGGCGCAGCGGCACAAGGGTGTGACTGTAACGCGACGGTTGTGGGTTCGATCCCCATTCGAGGAAGTGAAATATTTATTTACATTTATATTTTCATTTCTTCACTCTGGTGTCGAGGCAAAGAGCGGCGTTGAGTTCCGCCACTCAACACGCAATGCCTCCAGAATTCGGCAGAAAGTGGGGAAAAGAGTGTCTTAACGTAGGTTCCCCTTGCCTACCCTGTTGTGTGCGGGTTACAGCGTGCAGATTACTGCGTATTTATCAAAGTCCGCAGTTAGAAGTAACGTTTGAGCGTGTTCGTTTTATTTTATTCCAAAAAAAAACACATATCTTTAAGACATTATCCGAAGGTTATCATATCACAAAATAATATATATTAAATACTTTTGTATTAAAATCATTGTAACAAGAATAGAAAAAACAAACGAACGAGTGGTTTTTTCTGACTGTGTGTCCGTATTAATTGCATTGTTATATCAGTCCATCATTAGTAGGTTAAAAAAATTGTTTGTTCTAATTGCAAATATCAAATAGGGCAATAAACGAAAGTAAATAAAAAAAATATCGCGAGCGAATTCGTAGGCACCTCTAGTTAATTACCTACTAAAAAAGCTAAAGTTTTTATAAATATACTTTTCTACAAAACCACTCGTGGCCAAATCTGGCACAATCTATTATTAAGTATCTAAAGAAATAAAGGACTACCCTTAAATTAATGAATAAAATACAAAGGAAGTGAAAGACCTTTTAACAATAGCTTAAAAAATTCTTAAAACCAGGTTGGTTGAACTTTTTTGGGGGTGCCCTAAAACGGATTGGTTAGACGACCTCTCTAGAGTCTCCCGGAGCACTGATATTTACTTCTCAAAAATATGTTGAAAGATTGTAAAGTTTATTTATTATTGATTTGTCAGCTTCACCTTTCTCTCTTATCTTAGTATCAAAAAATTCCAATTTTCATTTGAATTCTATACATGTACGACGAGTGAAGAAAATCAACAACATAAATACTTTATTCCCCATAGTGGATATCGAACCCACAACCATTGCGTACAGTCGGACACTGTCTCATTAACAATCACGATGGTCTCGTAAAATTTTCAATTATCAAAATTATTCTAAGCTAAGACTATTAAAATTATTTCTATTGCAAAAAACTCATTTGTATCATTATAAAATACTAGATTTAATGTGAATAGAGTGATAGAGTGATAATAAGCGCGGCGGAGTTCTGCCACTCAACACGCAATACCTCCAGAATTCGGCAGAAAGTGGGAGACGGAGTGTGTTAACAGTGGGTTCCCTCTGCCTACCCTGCTATGTGCGGTATGGCGTGAAGCAAAAAAATAAATACACGTGAATGAGGAATAAAAACATTAAAAATAGTTAAGGAACTGCATCTCAAAGTGTGGTGAAATGAAAATACAACACCAGAGCGAAGAAATGAACATAATAAATATTTCATTTCCTCGAATGGGAATCGAACCTACAGCCTATCGCGTTTCTAGTCACTTCCTCAATAATAATAAATAATATTTTAAAATATTACAATTTACGACCAGTTCTAGGTAATGTAATGTTATTAAATGGTTTTATTAAAGTTACGTAATATATTATTAAAATATATTATTTAATAATTATTATGTTATAATAATATACATACCTACCTGTATTTTAAATTAAAATGTTATATAAATTATAAAATTTTTGAATGATTCAAATGAATAAGTGAGCTGATGACAGAAAACATATACATATATGTTTTATCATATTCAAATACTCATTGTGAAACTCAAACAATGACAAAATCATTAAAATATATTTTTTTTTGGTGAAAATTACGTGATTTTCACCAAAAATATATTTTAATAATATTTTTATGATATTAATCTATTAATCGCGACGATTATAGGTTCGATTTTCACTCGAAAAAAAAAATTATTTAATACTTTTATTTCCTCGCTGTGGTAAAGGGAAAGCGCGGTGTTGAGTTCCGCTATATACTATATTATATTAAGAAAATGATATAATTACCTACAATCTAGATACTCTTTTTGATCTATTTCGTGTTACTGATAAGAAACTAAATATCATTATAATATCTGAGTGTTATATAATTAATTACTTTTAATCTACATTTCATTCATTGTACAACATTGTCTACATTATAATATATATGAAATATTAAAAACGATAAATGGTAAACACAACTGATAAGAGGCCAGTCGAGGCCCACAGGTAGGTACAAGCATAGGTTATGAGTTCGATTCCTACTCGCGGAAATAAAATATTTACTATTTCCATTTTTCTTTGGTCTGGTGTCGAGGGGAAGTCGGTTCTAAGTTCCGCAACTTAACAAGCAATGCCTCCAGAAATTGGCGGAAAGTGGGAAGCGGAGTTTTTTTTTTAATACTAGGCTCCTTCTGTCTACCTTGTTACATGCGGGAAAGAGAGAAAATTATTAAAAGAAAATCATGTTCATTGTGTTATTTAATGAGGCAGCATTAAAATATTATGATATTAATTAAGATTATAGTAAATTTGTCAAAAGACATTTTTGGTTGACATTATCTATATTTACATTTTAAATCACAGTTTGTTATTATCATTTACCCATTCTGGTAAGACAAACAATGCGCGGTGTTGAGTTACGCCACTTAACACACAATATCTGTAAATTTGGCGCAAAGTCCGTTGAAACTAAATTCAAAAATAGAGCTTAGTAGTACTAGCGTTTAAATTTTTATACATTTTCTAAAAAAAAAAGAATTTTCTTTCTTGTGAAATAACTTCAAACACGCCCACCCACCTAATATGCTGGATACAATATAAAACTAAAAAAAAATATCAATCAATCAAAAAAAAATGCTAATATAAATTATATTAACGTCATAAATAACAATAGTACCCACAATACCATATTACTTGGCAAGTACAACTAAGGACGAAACTAGAGAATAAGTTTGAAAGAAACACTACGTAATATATCTAAAAATACTTGCACAAAAGAGCTGGTATGAATAATGATGTTTCGAAATGGATTGCTCATTTAAATATATCTATTTCTAATACTATTGTTATTCTAACTTTAATATTTTGTTTAGCTTCACGCTCCCGCCTTCTCCCGCTCTTCGCCTATCCCGCATGTAGCAGGATAGGCGAACCTAATGTTATGTTACTCCTTTTTCTAATTTCCGACGAAATCTTGAGGCATTGTGTTTTGATTGGCGGAACTCAAAGCCAGGCTTCCGCTACTTCATACCCAATTCCTCAAAAATTCAGCGGAGAGGGGAGAACGGAGTGTCTTAACACTAGGTTTCCTCTGCCAACTCAAACACAACTCTGCCAACTCATCATAAGCGTGGAGCTGAAAAAAAAGATACTCGTAAAAAAACTACAGTTAACCACCTCTCTTAAGCTCTTAACCTTATGTTTAATTTTATCATTTTAACATCTGTCGCTTTATTTATACGTCTTTGGATATTTATAATATGAATATTTGCACTTGAAGCCTTTGTGGCACAGAGACACAGTCTGACTTTAAAACACAAAGGTTCTGGGTTCTAACCTCTCTAAATGAGACAAAGATAGTTCCACCATTCTACACGCCACACACACTTGATGAAATCTGTCATAAAAAGATAAAACAATTACATTCAAATTTTAATGTAAAATGGAGATAATAATGTCAATTAAAAAAAACGCTGTTTAGCCAAAATTTAAAAACTCTCTCTCTTATAATTCTCTCTGTAATACTCCACCATTAAGAGCCATCAATTGCACGTGATAGTAGGCCCAGTACATCAATATCAATAAATGTCTAGACGATAAATAATGATTCTGATACGTTCATTCCAATCGAACCGCACAAACGGAAAACCCTTATTACTGTGTATATTTTATGGTACATTCCTTCCATATTGGTACCATTTTCCTTGTTTTAGGACTGGGATACACAGGGCTGCTTGGTGAATCTGATCTGATCAAAGACTAGTGATTATTTCAAAACAAAAATAGCGGAGAGAATCAATTCTCACCAGTAAACGTTACTTAGAATTATTAAGATTTTTTTCATTCCTTTCATTTTCATTTCTTTCTCGTCTTCTTTAAGTTAAAACAATTTTGTTGGTCCTGATTTTGTAGTTTTTTTTTTCGTTTGTGTGTAATAAATACTTTGAAAGTTGATTAAATACAAAAAAACATATTTTAATAAGATAAGTGATAAAACACTAACTATAATATAAAAATAGAAACAGGAAGTCTAAATAAGAAGTAGTACTTATCAGTTATCATTTATATTAGTCAGTCAAAATCAAATCATGATAATATTTGATAAGATTTCTTTCATATGAGTCTTAAGCTATTTTAAGAATTAAGTAATCTTTTTTTATCTTATTTTAGGTAAATTCCGTTCCCTTGGGTTTTTTAACGGGTTCATATCTCACAGTAAGTCGTTAAGTACTAGGAAAAAGAGGTAAAGAAGATAGATAAGATAATAAATCACTTACTTGGAAGTTAAAAAAATACTAAGAAATATAAATAATATGTTTTTTTGAATTTTTCCATCACTTTTTTTAATTTACATGTTTACTATTTATTTTTATTTTTTTAGCCCTATTGTAAAATATACATTTTTAAAATTCTATTTTTTTTACATTTTTAAAGTGTTATTCCACACTTAAGAAAGACAAAAAAACATTGCGGGATTTGAACCCATGACTCTTGTAAGCCACGCACCAACTAAGACCGTTTCCTCTTGGAAATGCGAAAGGCGAATGTGTGCTATTTACTGTTTTTAATTCATATAATTCAAAACATATTGTTTATTTATTTTTGAACATATTAACACTCTTAAACACTTAAAGATTTAACGGGATTAGTTAAATTCCACATTATGTCTTCGAATACAATGAGTAAGTCAAAACAATACCGCAAAAATGTAATCTTAATCCGGTGTGTCAACCAAATGATAAATCATGTTTTATTTGAATACCTAGTCTCGTAAAGTAGGGCTGTTTATGGTCATTGAAAATACAGGCTTAATTAAGGATTAAAAAATATTAAATAGTGGGAACCTATAAAAATATTAAATAGTGCGTTTAATCCATTTGCCGCTGAATTCTTCGAGGCTTTGAGTGTTGAGTGTTGGAACTCAACCCTGGGCTTTTTGCCATGGTGATGGAGTCACTGCCCTTCCGCCATGACGGCCTGGACAAATAATCAAGTTATATAAATAAAAATCTGTTTTATTTTCTTTAAAAAAAAAATGTAATATTACGCCAGGGTCAGCCTCCCACTTAAGCTTCTCCATTTTACACGGATTGTAATGTTCTCGGTGGTTAGACTATTAATATAATACCTAATTTAATTAATATTATATATACATTTCTAAATAAATAGTCTTGACAGACAGACAGAAAAGCGGCAAAGTAATCGTATAAAGGGTTCTGTTTTGTCATTTTGACGTACGGAACCCCAAAAATAATGTCTTATTTGTAAACATAGAATTAATATAGGTAAATACTTCAAAGAAAATAAAATATAAAGTCGCTAATAAATCATAGAGAATCCCTTTCGTTCTATTTAATTTGTCTAATCTGCGAGACGAGGAAGCTGTGTAAAGATAAAAAATAAAAAAAAATACTTCATTAAAAAGATAATATAATCTGTGCCGTAAAGATAGCGCTACCAGAATTATTTTTAATATTGTTTTACTTCTTCTTAAAAATAAGATATAAAAGATAAGATATCTGTTAATACAACTGCAGTCTTAGTCATAGTAGGTGCTGTTACCAGAAAAAGCAACTTCGTTTTATATTATTGTCGGCTTAGCGTGTAAACCTTCTAACAAACTATTAAGCAAATTATTAGAAGAGAGAAGAAACGGTTTTATATAACTATTTTTTATCAGATTCATGCTGTATTCCTTATGCAGTAGGGGCGGCAGAGGGAGCCTAGTGTTAAGACACTACACCCCACTTTCCGCTGAATCCTGAAGGCATTGCGTATGGAGTGGAGGAACTCACTCCCACGCTTTGCCTCCACACTAGAGCGAGGAAATGAAAATATTAAATAATTAATTCCATAGAGTGGGAATCGAACCCACAACCTACGTTTACAATCGCATCGTATATTTTCATTTCCTCGCTGTGGTAACGAGGTAAAGCACGCGTTGAGTTCCTCCAAATTAGGCGAAAAGTAGGGAACGGAATTGTCTTAATGGGAACTGAGTGACCTAACCTTAGGTTCCCAGGTTCCATCTACCTGCCCTGCTATGTGCGAGCCACCGTCTGCAGCTACAAAAGAAATACCTCCATTAAGTGGTCCCTAGACAGTACCTTATAATATATTAATCGACGTAAATATACCTTAAAGGTACCTTAAAGCTACCTTAAAGGTACCTTAAAGGTATTTAAATCACTAGACGTAGCAACAAACAAACAAAGAAGCATGTGACGCGCGCCCAATGAATTAATAAGTTATAATCAATGGAAGGTCGTCACCCATTAAACTGGTTTAAGGTATAAAATTGTAGCGAATATTGTAATTTAATAAAGATTTTTTAGCATCAAGCTACATCTAGCACACAGCAGGGTAGGCAAAGGGAACCTAGTGTTAAGACACTGCGTTGCCCATTTTCCGCCAAATTCTGGAAGCACTGCGCTTTGCCTCGACGTCAGAGCAAAGAAATGGAAATATAAATTTAAATAAATATTTAATTTCCTCGAGTGGGGATTGAACCCACAACCGTCGCGTTACATTCACAGCCTTGTGCCGCTGCTCCATGATGGCCTCATACATACATAATTCTTATTGTTCTTAAACTTAATTTATTATTTGCACCTGGTCATTAGCACAGGTGGCTTCGTTTCCAAAATGGAATTAACAATGGAACGATTGTTATTGACAATGATATGAGTTTAAACAATATAAGTATAAATAGATATACGAAATTAGAATAAATAGTTATATTTACACTAGTGGACCCGAACGCGGGTACGCCCGCTTGAACTATACGAATATTTATTAAATATATTTATGAAATTATTTTCAGTTTTCAATAGAGAGATGCGTTAAGCAAGCTCATTTTGGGTGACGTTTTCTTAATACAACAAACTTTGCACATCGTTGCTTAGCAACGGTAGCGATGGTTGTTATTAACATGGCGGAATAAATTGCATGTCAAATTAATAAATATTTTAATATATTGGTATATATCGAAAATACTACAAATATGAGAAAAAAAAGTATCCTATGTTCATCCCGAGACCCTCAAGTATCTCTATATGAGTATTTTATCACAATTAAATTAGCGGTTTGGGCCTGATTGCGTAAAAGACAGACAGACAGACAGAGTTACTTTCGAATTAATAATATAGGTACGGATCATTCCATATAAAATCCATAGCTTATACCAAGTTCCCAACTTACACCACATTTATCTCAGCACACGTGCTTCCTCCACTGTCAGAGCAATGTGCGTTACGTTTCGCAAGACCCAGCTATCAATGATAGCGTAAACAGGAAAACATTGAATAAGGCTTTTCGTAATGTAGGATATTTTTGAAGTAGGCGAGTACTAAATATAGATAAGCATGTGCTAATAAATATAGATAAATATAGATAAAGGTTTCTTTATATATTCACGTTGTGGGTGTCATAATAGGGAGGCAGAGAGAACCTGGTATTAAGACACTCTGTTTTTTGTCCGTGGTGTAACTCAACGCCGTGCTTAGAGCGCCTTGTCATTAGAGCGGAGAAATGATGATATTGATAAATAATAATTTATTCCAACGAGTTGAAATTGAACCCACAACCGTCACGACTGGTACTCGTATAAACTAATATTTTATCAATTATATTTAAATTATAGATTTTAAAGCTTCAGACTGTCTTGTGCTTATAGCAGGATAGACAGATGACACCTAGTGTTAATACACTTCATTCCTTGTTGCCAGAGTGAATGAAAAATCATTCTCTTGAGTGGGAATCGAACCCACGAACGTGCGGCTGTGCCGCGACGCAATGACTGTAAAACATTTACATTTATATAAAAATACGAGTATATAGTTAAAGATAATTACCTTAATGCCATATTCATATAATCTTAATCTTTCCTATATTCAGAACTTTAACATTCAAACTCAACTTTCATTCTCCCAACATTAAGTTGATGGATATCATCAAAAAACACCGGTTAAGTGCGAATCGGGCTTGACGAATTTTTAAAAGAAAATTGACAAACTTAGGTTTGCGGCCATATGCATTTATTTTGTATGAAATAAAGTACAAATATAAATTTGTAATATTTTTTTCTATAAAGTACCTATAAATTTAATATATATAAACACGGGAAGTACCCTATAAAGGTTTTGATTGCGCAACCAATTTCATACATAAGTGCATAAGTGCTCGTATCTTTTAATTTCCCTAAATATATGTTATTAATTTTAGCTTAATTGCTTGACGGACAGATGGACAACAAACTGAAACAATAAAGTTTGCGTTTTTACCTTTAGCAGTACGGAACCCTAAAAACGCTTAACACAATTAATGTTCCTTTCATCCAAAAATTACGATCACATCTCTTCAAGCATATCTGACATTCCATAAAAAGCACTAAAGTCGGAAAAGTGTAATTATAATAATTTGCAACA
>JAEBDU010008592.1:0-16019 GCA_016802625.1 Heliconius numata | reverse complement strand
AATTTATTTTTGTATGGCGTGTGTGTTGTTGAGGCCAGTCGTGGTGCGTGTGACTGTAGAACCGACTGGTTTTGGGTTCGATCCCCGCTCGAGGTAATGAAATATTTATCTAAATTTATATTTCCATTTTTTCGCTCAGGTTTCGAAACAAAAGCGCGGCGTTGAGTTTCGCCATTCAACTTTTATTTTAAAATTTATAATTATCTATAAACCAGTATATAAAAGGAAATGTTCCCACTGACTGAAGTTAAGATGACGAGATGACGACGAAGACTGAGGTGAAATTTGTACACCCACTAAGAAGGGATTTTGAAAAATTTTAACCCGATGAATGAAATGGGGATTGAAAGTTTGTTTGGATTTAATTTTGAAATCGGCACCAATTTTTATAAAAATTTTAATTACTCTTATAAATATTTCATTGAACACGTGTTTCATGGTTTATTAGAATTCACCCCCTAAACTGAAAATATATTTTTTTATTAAATATTCATATGGTCCAAGCGGGCGAAGTCACCCAGGTCGGCTAGTCTAATATATAAAACAGAGGAAAAACAAGTAAGCTTGGATAAATAAATTATGATGACATTTTTAACAATATATGTGTGTAATATATGTATGACTTTTATTCCTTCACGATAATATAATGCTGAAACAGTCTTAACACACAATTTACACCAGGTGTGAATACCAAACGAGAATATATTATAAGTAATAATAAAAATATTCTAGAAAAATCTTGTATTTATAAAGACTCACCTGAATATTGGAAAAAATGTTTATAAAGTTATAAACAATTACACGTTCTAAAATACTAAACGACTTAATAACATTTACGATTTTTTATATTACTGGTCGTAAAATTATATTTTTTTCTTCTTACAACATCGTAAAATTTATTTCATTATACATTTCATTATATGTATATACACGTGTCTATCAAAAAGAACTAAGTACTTTTTTTTGTAACTTAATGCTGTATCATATACATAGATATATAACAGGGTAGGCAGCTTAGTGTTAAGACACTCCGCTTTCTACTTTCTACCGAATTCTGGAGGCATTATGTGTTGAATAGCGAAACAATAAGAAGAGGTCATTCGTGGCGCAAAGGTACAAATGTGTTACTGTAACGTTATGGGTTCGTTCGATTTGGAGGAATGGATTGTTATTTTTTTAATATTTTAATTTCTTCGTTTTAGTACCAATGCAAAAGCACGGCGTTGAATTCCGCCTCTCAAAACGCTATGCCTCGAAAATTCAGCAGAAAGTGAGAAACGGGGTTTCTCAACACTATGTTCCCATCGTGAAACTGAAAAAAATTGTTCACTCTTTATGCTAATGGTGCGAATTTATATCCACAATAAACAAAAAAGTTCACAACAAAAAACAATAAATAAATGGAGAATTTTACAATATTAATTTTAAGTAAGGAATAAAAATTACCTAAACACGAAGAGAAAGTTAAACAAAAAAGTTAAATAAAAATTATATAAAGACATAGAAGAGAGTTCTATCAACAATTCATTCAAACTATTCTGTATATTTTTTAAATTTAGTTTAGATGAAGTTCCAGTGCAAAATACAGTTATGTATTTATTTTAAAATAAAAGAAAAAAAATCTTTATTTTTTATTCTTCTTTATAACCGTCACGACGGAATGTTTCTAGGTATAATAAATGTAACTCGAAAATTATTTCTATCATCAATTCTAGAAATAAAACTATTTTAGATAAAAACACATATTTTTTTTATTTAACATTTAAATTTAACACCTGGACCTTACCATCTGGTGGTTTCTTTGCATTTATTATTATAAATATATTATGTAAATATAAATATTACCAATTTACTTTAAAAAACAAACTTTTCGTCTCAAGTTACAATATAAAATGATTATAGATTCATATTATTTTTTTTAGGTTTATCTTGCAACTAGCAGAGCAGCCTGAAGAAAACTGGGAATCTAATGTTAATACACTTCCGTTCCCCACTTTCCGCGTCTGAAGACATTTGGTGTTGAGAGGCGGAACTTAACGCTGCGCTTTAGCTCGACACCAGAGCAAAGAAATGAAAATATTTAATTTCCTGGAGAGTCCCTGCACCACGACTAGCCTATTTTGAATTAATAACATAGTTAAATATCAAAATTACTTGCAAATGTCAAAATTACTTAAACTATAAGTAACTGGCTGTCACACTCGGGAAGTTCTGAACGGTGAATGTAGAAGGAAGTCGGTTAGAGGTCACATTTGAGGTTCCGTTCCTTTCTAGTTAGATCGACTGAATTAACATTTCGTTTTAATACAATAACAATAAATCTTGCCTTTGTTATATTTTTCATTGTTATTTAAAATTCAACTAATTTATAAAGTAGATATTTGACGTGATAAACGTATATTGAGGCCAGTCGTAGCGCAAGTGCATAAGCGTAAGATTGTGAACGCGACAGGTTAAGGGTTCGATTCCCACTTAAGAAAGTGAAATTTTCAATTTTTATGTCTTCGCTCTGTTCACATAGCGAGCTAATAGGATGATGACAGTGAACGAAGCTAAAGAAGTAAGCAAAACCATAGCATTTGGGGCTTTGCCCACTCTGGCAACTCCGTTAGGGATAATGCGTGAAGATTAATGAAGATATTAATTAAAAATTAGCTGTAAAAACAGCAATAAAAAACAACAATAGCGAAAATTTTAACTGTCTAACTATCACGATTGATGAGGTATATATATATAGCCTGGAGAAAGAAAGACATACACACAATGAACGGACAGCGTAGACTTAGACATTCTATTCAGAAGTAAATATTAAGGTTAAGTCATATTTAAGTTAATACGGAATCTTCAAGTTATTATACGTAAGCGTCTTTAGCTCAGTGGTAAAGCACTCGTTTCGTAAACCAGGGGTCGTGAATTCAAACCCACCACCACCAAAACCTGGAAACGCTGTCACACGTAGGCCATTCCACAATTGCTTGGCGCTTGAAAGGAAGTTCTTAGAAACCGTAAAATACTCCGTGGCCCAGGCGTGCCATGTGATCCAGATGGTGCTGATGATATTTAATTAATTCTTCAAATTAGACCAACCAAGATATTATCATCAATTATAATAGTTTATTCCTGGATACGGACAGACGTCATAACAATTATTTAATTATTTTAATTAGTCCAAGAAAAGCTTAAAATATGTCAGCTTACCGCTCCATTAAATAAAACATACGGTAAAGTCCATAGTAATTCATACAGGATGCTTGCACAATAACCTAACAGTAAACAATGTATATTAGGTACTTTATAGTAAACGGGTTCAATTCCCAACAAATGAAATTTTAGATATTTCACATCACATTTCATTGCTCTGGTAACGACGCAAAGCGCGGCGTTGACTTACGCCATTTAACGCACAATACCTCCAGAAATTGTCGGAGAAGGGGAAACCAAAGTCTTAATGGGAACGGAGTGTATTAGCACTAAGTTCTCTGACTACCCAGTTACATACGAAATACAGCGTGAAGTTAAAAAAACAGTTAAGTATTATTTAAATAACAAAAAACTAAATACGTCAGTTTAAATTTTAATACATTTTTTGTCTTGTAAATATTACATATATATATGTATTTTTTATCTACACAAAAGAAACGATAAGTTTAAGCTTTGAGTACCTATAATAAAAAAATACATATAAAGTTATACGAGTAAAAACATCTCACGTACGACTTCTAAGTATTCTAATCTTTAAATTTAAATAAAATATTTAAAATTACTTTTCATGCAAAATTACCAGTTATAAAATAAAAAACATTTTTATTTTATTTATTAAATGAAGCCAGTCGTGGCGCAGGGGCTCAAGTGTGTGACTGTAAATGCAACAGGTTGTGGGTTCGATTTCCTATCGTAATATACTCGTTATAAGGTTTCTTTTTTCCTTAAAAGATACGGAACCCTAAAAATTAAATAGATCTTTTTGTTTATAGAAAAGGAGCATGATGGTAAGTGATCACAGCCGCCCACGACCCCGTGCAACACCAGAGGAGCTACAGGTGCGTTGCTGGCCTTTAAGGTAATACATGTAGTAAGTGGTTTGTGTTCCTTTTCTTGAAAATAATATATGTTGACGATTTTTCTTTTGAAATTAAAATTAAAACTAGCTACTACCATGGGCGTGTCTAGAGATATTTTCTGGATTGACCTGGACTTTAGTTTTGAATAGATACGTTCGTGTAAAAGTTTTCTTTTCTGGGTCTTTTGATACTGTATTTTCTGGGATGGGCACTAGCCTATTCTGGGGTGAGCCACCCGACCCACTTCCTACGCCCATGGCTACCACCAATGATAAGATAGATATCAAGATAGCAAGTATCATATAACGACAATAATTTTTTTTTTTGGTTTTTTTTTTCATATACAATATATGGTGAAGAATGTAAATCGATTTCCTTCACCATATATGTATGTATGTAACATACATATGTCCAGACATATCGTACACGCCCACATCGATATATCCGAAGCATTAATATTAACTTTTGGTTTTGGTATCCTATTCAAATGACAGGCGACAGACCTTGACTGAGACCATGAACTTCTTATGTAGATGGAAACAGCATGAATTGTTTGACATCTTTAATAAAAAAAACCTATGCTGATTGATGATTATATAATCCAAGGTTAAAATGTCTAGAGTAAAAATACATATTTAAGCAAAAGAAAAGCTTCACGCTTTTTTTCACATAGCAAAACAAGAAAGGGCAACTTAGTGGTAAAACACTCCGTTTCTCACTTTCCGCCGATTTTTGTGACATTGTAAGTTGTAGTGGCGGAACTCACCGCTGCGCTTCATATATTACATAAATATAAATTAAATTAAGTGGGGATTGAACCAACGTCAACGACCAACAGTCAGACCCTACCCCACTCCGCCACCAAGGTAAGAGCGTTTTTATTGAAATAGTGTTATTAATAATATTTTTCTTCGAGTTAGTTTAATTCGATTTTATTTTAAATCTAATATTTCGCTATAGAATATTAGATACTATTAATAATAATTTATTGAAATGTATTCAAATAAATAATGTAAAAAATTATAATGAAATCTGTTTAAATATTTTAAATAATTTTATTATGAGAATACAAATAGTTTCAAAACCTTCATTGTATTGTACATATAATAAATCCTTAAAATTTCAGATAGTCTCGCGGTCTTTGAACTGTGAAAGTAATTTAAAAATTTTGAACTCAAATTATTAAAAGTTCTATACATTATACAGTTAGTAAAGATTATTTGTTCAAAGATAAAAATTGAGTGAATGAAATGCAAAACTAAGTGTTTACACGACGAGAGTTTTTAAGTTTTAGGACGATGGCCGAATAAAATTATTTTTTAATCTTAATTTTCTATTTACCATAGTTATTTCACGAAGAAATTGTTAAAGAGGCATGTGGGTTTGATTCCCACTCGGTGAACGAAATATTTGATATTTTCTGCTCTTCCCTCTAGTAACGAGGTCAATCGCAGCGTTTACTTCCGCCACTCAACTCAACGCCTCCAGAAATCGGCGGTAAATGTTTTAATGGAAACGTGTCTTAACACTAGGTTTCCAGGTTTCCAGAAAGGTAGGTAGGAGCTAAAAAAGTTATTTATTTTTCCATTACATAAAATGTAAAGAAAAATATGTAAGTATTGTGTTAGTTGAATAATATATTATATGAAACATAAGCGTGATATAATTTCGCTCTCGCGAAAATTGCTTTGGGGATTTGTTACCTTACCTTATCTTTAGATATTGTAGAGGTCGATGACCTGTTTCAGATTTCTGAATCTTTTATATGTTTTTATGTGAAATATTATATAAAATCATGGTGCATGGGACAATGATTAGGTATAATCGCGATGGTAGTGGGTTTAATCCTCCCTGGGGAGGCTGAGCTATTTTTATGTGGAGTAGGAAGTGGTGAACGTAGTGTCATAACAATTGTGAAAAATTAAATTAAATACGTATTATATACTCTCACAACGAATCTTAATTAAAATATGTTTTAATTAATTTCCAATAAACCCTAACAACCAACCACCTTAAATTTATTTTATTATTTGTCAAAATAGTACAAAACTGAAGGAAATCAGTTCGTTCGTCGTTCATATGTCAAGGTAAAGCACGTTGAGTTCCACCACCTCCATGATAAGTTAAAAGTGGAGAGTGGTGTGTTTTACACTAGGCTAGTTACCCTGCTACATGCGGAACACAGTGTTAAACTGAAAAAATTAATTAAAAATATAATTTAATTCTAAATCAAAATTAGGTAACTAAACTTAAAAAAAATCTAAATTATAACGTTACCTTTGCAAGAAAACTTTCCGCAGAATGCAATCAGTCTAGAACACGTGTACCCCCCACGAGTAGGGTTCATCCACCTGTAGTACCGTAATACAGTAGAAATTACTTTCATAACCTTTACCCTCTCATAACATAAGTGAGAAAAAATTACTTTTACTTTATTTAGGTATTATGTGATTGTGAAAAATTCGAGCTAAGTATAATTTTATCTTTTAAAAAACCTTTTTTTTTGTATCTTCAAGCTATATCCTGCACATAGCAGGTTGAGTAAAGGGGTCCTAGCAACCTAATGTTAACACACTCGGAAAGAATGAACGGCGGAAATCAACGCCGCGTTTTGGGTCGTCACCGGGGCGAGGAAATGAAAAACGCTGTATTCCGCAAACGTAGGCAGAGGAAACTTCGTGTAAAGACACTCCGTTCCCCACTTACCACTAATAAATACCGATTTGTTTCGTTAACGATTATTAATAGAGCACGGAAACAAAAATAATTAATTTCTAGTGGGCATCGAACTCACAGCCGTCGCGCTTACAGTTAGACCCTGTACCACTGCTGTTTTATGTGTTCATAATAAAGTAAAAGTTTGCGTCTTTTTACACTTTTAAATAAACGTTCTGTAAAGTTGTTCATATTAAAAAAATATAATATTAATAATTATCTATGTTTTTGCTCGCCTTTTATATTTAGTTATTACTAAATCATCATCCCTTTTAGAGTTGACGTAGTATGTAGTAACGGACAGACGTATATAGGGGACCGAGGGGCTTGTTGGGATATTTTTTTTAATAATTATATAATTATATATCTTGAGATGTATTGGTTAAATTAATTATTGTTAATAACTTTTTTACAGGGTCAAGTAGTAGCAGCGGTTTTTCAGTAGGAATTTAAATATTATTTCATATTTTTTGACTCCATTTTATCATTACAATGCGGCACGTCATCCATACATACTTATAAAAAAAATAATTTTGTAGAAGCACTTTATTATTTAAGATACTAACCTAATTATTTGTTGAAATAAAGCAAAACGTAAAAAGAATAAAAGATTAACGGTGGAAAATTCTCGCGTTTTATTATTGTTACTAAATGCCTCAATAGATTTTACAATTAACCCCAAACACGAGGTAAGTTATAAGACTTTCTTATCCAATTCCTCCAAATAATTATTATGAAGTAGTTACCATTGATGTGATATTTTTTCAATTAAACTTCATAGAAAAAATATTAGAGTATCAATCAAAAAGTTATTAACGATAATTAATTTAACCAATACATCTCAAGATATATCATTTTATAAAAATATATATCCCAAACAGCCCCTAGCTCCCCTACATACTATCGCGCTTTACTATGATAGTTTAACATTAATATAAATAATATAAAAAAAAAATATAGAACATTACGTAATGTTATGCAAACATATATTTCCCATAACACGTATTTTTACGTTTTTCCCGATACGAGCTATACTTTAAATGGTTGGTGTAAATAAAAAGATGAGGTGTTAATTCAAAACATATACATATAAAATACTATGAGTAATTCGGTGCGTCTTTTGTTGTATAAACATAATTTATGTTTTAGGGTTCCGTATCTCAAAAGGCAAAAAGGAACCCTATAACTTTCGTCTCGTCTCTTAATATAATTTATCTCAAGATCACCTGTGGTCTCTTGGAGGACAGAAAAATTAAGCTTAGAGTACGTACAATGGACCTAAAAATAATGAATTTTGGGAGAAAGTGGGAACCTGCAGTAGGTACAAATAAGGAAAATATGAGAAAATAAGGAATTAATATTTAAAACAAACAAGAAACTTTATTTTATTAATATTATATATAGTTCATTTCATACAAGATGAGTGAACACGCCCGCCTAGTTAAGTTAATCACAGCAGACAGAGGTAACCTCGAAAGTGATAAGACACTCCCGTTTCCTATTAGCACTCCGTTCTTCTGGACGAATAACTGTAAATAACAATTTCTAAAGTACGTTTTCAACTTTTCAGATGTGCATATATAAGAAAAATGCTTGTAAAATTTCTATCTGACAATAAGCATTTACAGATGTAAAAAAAATAATAGAAAATAAATACTTATGAAATATAACATTAGTTTACCTTTTATTTACAAAGTTTTTCAAAATTTTCAAATTCTCCAAATGAGACAGAGTGTGCCAATTTTTGTCATCAAAGAAATCTTGAAGTACTCCTGCATGGCTCTTAATAAATTAACTTACTAAATCCATATTAAGCCGGCAATTAAAAGGTCTTTAAAAGGGGAATGCCCTTTTAAAGATATACGATATAAATTCATCCATATATCCTTATCAAATTACTTTTCAAGATCCACTTAATCCAGCACCCTCGTCACCGTGACGTGGTCTTTGTACCAAAATCCATGCGAAAAATGGGCCATCCGGGTTTTGAACTCTTGAAGTTCATCTCATATTTGAAAAGCCTGTTTGCGGATAAAAAAATATAAGAAAAGTAAAAGATAATCTTTATTATGAACATTTATAAGAAACTAACAGCAGATCTTATAAAAAAATATGAAATTAATCCTTTAAATTATATTTTAGCTTCACGCTGTATCCAGCACATAGCAGGGTAGGCAGAAGTAACCTGGGAACCTATTATTACTCCGTTCTTATTAAAACACTTCCGTTCCCCATTTCCTACCGAATTCTGGAGGCATTGCGTGTTAAACGACGGAACTAAACTTTTGCTTTTGCGTTACTAGAGAGAAGAATGAAAATATTAAATATATTACATTTCCTCGACTGGGAATCGAACCCACATCCATTGAGTTTACAGTCCTATCCTCATGCCCCTGCGGCACAACGACCTCACGTATTTTCCCTAATATATATATTTTTTTATCAAAAACAATAAAATTTTAAAACAGTGAAATTAAATTTTGAATATTCTTTACCTAAAACAAAATATTCTTTCATTAAAACTTATATGAAAAGAAATTACATTTAATATATTGAAGTTCTCTCAAATGGAAAGTTTAGTATGGGCACAGATCGTTTACGATAGACATTGATATCATTGGACAATTAAATCTATATTTTTTATTTGTTGTTTTTAAGTATACATCATGATTCATTCAAGACCAGTCGTGGCGCTGGGGCACAAGCGTAGTATGTAATCGCGACAGGTTGTGGGTTCGATATCCACTCGAATAAATGAAATAATTAATATTTTCATTTCCTCACTCTAGTAAATAGACAACGGACGGCGTTGTCCTCCGCCACTCAACACTCAATGCCCTCAAAACTTAGCGGATAGTGGGAAGTGTCTTTATAAGAACGGAGTATCTTGAAACTACGTCCCCAGGTTCCTTTTGCCTACCCTTCTATGTATGTGATACAGAGTGAGAAAAAAATTTAAAAAAAGCAAGCAACAAAATCGAAAATTAGAAGAGAAGACTACCCTAGTCATATTAACTATACTTATTTTCTAATAAATTTTATTGTAATTCTACTCTCTATACTTCATTACTCTACGCCGCCCGCCCTAACGTTCGATGTGCGAGCTCGGAGCACCGACCGGCTAACTACAGGAATAATACCGCCTTCATTTCATTACACTTTGTACGTGTTGTCCTTATTAGGTTGGAATTTTTTTGTATTTCACATACATTTCATTGATTTATGAGGCCATTCGTGCCCCAGGGGCAGAAAGTATGACTGTAAAATCGACTAGTTGTGGGTTCGATATCCACTCGAAGTAATAAGATATTTATTAAAATTTATATTTCCATTTCTTTTCTCTGGTGTCGAGGTAAAACGCGATGTTTTTTTATGTAAAATGTGTATAGTGAGGTTGTGAGTTAATAGTTAATATTTTAAAAAAAGAAATATTTTCCCCATTTTATAGCGTTTAAATAAAAGCTTTTTCTAAAAAAGATTTTTTGCTTTCTATTTATTATCTTGACAGAAAGACAAACTGACAACAAAGTAATTCTATAAGGCCGCCGTGCTTTCCTTTTGAGATAAGAAACCCTAAAAAAATTAAAATAACAAACGTAAAATCCTATTTAAAAAACAAACCAACTAATTCATTCATTTGTAATATTATGGAAAACAATAAACATAAAAGTAAATTTAGAATCATTAGATCTATTCTATTTAAAGTCCTTGCACACGAGACAACCCATACATACATTTCTAACACCATCAGAATAGTCCCACGTTATTCCACATTCATTCTACATCAGTCATAGATACTATAAAATATATAAATATAGTAAAGACGTATTAATATTCTATCATAATTTAAAAGTAATGGCATGGAAAACTTGGATATGAAAAAGTTGTGCCAAAATGTGGTATTTTCAAGGAGAAAAAAAGATTTTTTATTTATGCTTTTATTTATTTATTTTTTTTTCAGTTTCACTCTGTATGCGGTATTATAGCAAGGTATATAGGGATCCTAGTGTGACACCCCATTCCTCACTTTCCGACGATTTTTTCGAATTATCATTCCCGTCGACGTCATTTTTTTTTTAGCTTCATGCTGTACCCCGCCCATAGCAGGATAGACAGAGGGAACTTTGGAACCTAGTTTTAAGATATTCAGTTACCATTAAGACATTTCCGTTCTCCACTTTCCGCCAAATTCTAGAGGCATTGCGTGTTGAGTGGCGGACTCAACCCCGCACTTTCCCTCAAGGAAAGGAAAATATAAACGTATCCATTCCCCGAGCGCGAATCGAACCCACAACCACCGTGCTCAAATTCACCCACATGTGCCCCAGCTTCACGGCCGACCTCAAAAATATTTCCCGATAGACAAATACGTGTAAACCTTCAAATTGGAAATCTCCAAGGAAAGCACTCAAAACAAAAGTTACAAACTACTTCAACCTCGAAGCACGTGCCCCCATACTTTATAAAACGAGACCGCCAACCCTGAGTGCCACTACAGCACCAGCTATTGTGGTTTTCACGTGTCATACTTGTGTCACGTGAGGTATAAATCTTGAGAGGTCGAAGTCGGTGGTAATGGTGTTTATGTGCGACATTTTCTACGTAATTGTTTGGAGTATCAACATTGTCAGCAGTAATGGGTTATTTGAGAGGAATTACGCAATTAGAGGCCAGTTATGACGCAGGGGCACAGGTCTGACTGTAAATGTGACAGGTTGTGGGTTCGATTCTATGAAGAATATGACATATTTTATAATTTCATTTGCTAGCTCTGGTAAAGAAGAAATGTGGCATTGGGCTCCGCAACTGCTCAACATCCAATGCCTCCAGAATTTGGCGGAAAGTGGAGGACGGGAATATCTTAATGGTAACTGAATATCTTAACACTAGGTTCCAAAGTTCCCTCTGTCTATCCTGCTATGGCCGGGGTACAGCATGAAGCTAAAAAAAATTATTACGTGGAAGGGAATGATAAATCGAAAAATCGCGGGAAAGTGAGAAATATGAGGTTGTCTTTACCTACATGCTTTCTCCGCATTGATAGGCAATGATAAAATAGTATCATGACACTTTATTCTCCGTTCTGGCTGGTTAATGAAGAAAATGCGCATTTAAATATCCCAACGACAGTATGTACATAATTTGAAAGATTCAATTTTCTTTTTTTTTCTATTCTTTCTTTGTACAATTACGTATATTAAAATTTGTGTATCTATTAAATAAACATAATAAAAATAATTTATTACATATTTATATCCATATAGTAATAGTATGTTAACCCATTGAATCAGAAATCAGTTGTTCAGAAATCATCGAAGAATTTTTAATCGACGCCGAAAAGCAAGAGTTAGCTTTTATTTAAAAAAGCAATCTAAATAAAATGCCATATTATGTGTAATTAGAATTCGTTGTTGTATTGCTCTATAATTGTACTTTAGTTTCGAAAGTGCTATTAAAGTTAATATTAGTCGTCCACTAAAAGTATCATGCTATAATTGTTATTATATACTATAATGTGATAGTAACTCTAAAAATGAGGCCAGTCGTGACACTGAGGCACACAATGTAACTGTCGGGTTCGATTCCCACTCCAGGAAATAAACTATTTAATATTTCTATTTTCTTCACTCTGGTGTCGATCTTGATAAATTCTTGATTGAATAATTGTCCTTGATAAAACCTTGATAAAAATTATCTTAACACTAGGTTCCCTCGGTCTAACCAGGTCACAGTGTGCCTAACCGAGTCGCATATATACGATATACAGGGTGAAGCTTATTTGGTTAAATATTCCAGGATTTCTATACGCTCCTCTTGGAATCCATAGCATAGAAATGCAAGGTTATTTGTAAAAAACAAGAAGTAGATCTCACCTACCTATACCTACTTAAAAAAACCGTTGTAAGAACATGAAAACACTTCCCAAAAACCACTACTCTCCAATCCTACCAGAGTTCATGTCCCACCTGGCAACGTTTCAAATATTTTGCAATGGAAAACGTTAAATATCTTACTTACCAAATTAACTTGACCCTTCAACTATTACAAAACACGTATAGAAATTATGAAATTTTCAAAGAGGTAGTTCCGAGTAAATTGGTCTTCTGTTTCATAATGCTCGGATATCTGGTTAAGATAATTGTGGAATGTCGATAGAAAGGAATTATATTCTTTTTTTAGCTTCACGCTGTATCCCGAATAAAGCAGGTTAGGCAGAGGTAACCTAGTGTTGACACATTCCGTTCCTCATTTTCCGCCGAAATTTCGGATGCAAAGCGTGTTGAGTGGTGGAACTTAACGCCGTGAATAATATTCTTTTAACTATATGCATATATTGTTATGCATACTTTTGTAAAGTCACAAGTGTATGATTGTAAACGCCACACGTTATCGGTTCGATTCCTACTCTAGGCTGTGAAAGGCCTACCCGCGGCTGTGTTTCCAGATCGATATGACACGGGTACCTTCAAAAAGCGTGTATATCTCCACCTTAATGGCCGAGAATGCACCTGTAGCTCCTCTGGTGTTGCACGGGGTCGTGGGCTGCGGTGAACACTTACCATCTTAACAGGGTGTTAAGTGCAGGATGCAGCGTGAAGGTGAAAAATAATGTATAATTCATCTCTAAGATTGAGAATTTACACAAAATAAAAAAAAAATAGTAGGTAAATAATAATAACAGAAAACGAGTATTACAAAAACACAAAATGAAATAATTGATAATTTTGATCGTTTTTTTTTCATTATCATATAAACAAAAAAAAACTATCCTTAATGAAAAAATAATGATATCTCGCTAAGACAATATAAGGAAAATGTCTATACATTGTTTTTTAAACGGTTTTATTCTATCATTTAACTGGCCTACTGACAATTATCTATCACTATAATCTTATGAGAATCTTAAAAATTATGAGAAAATCTCGGGAAAATACTTTCCTCTAACCTCGTGTTAGATATTTTAGAATAATTTAGATTTAGTTTAATAACTTATTTATTGTTACTAAGAAGGTGAGGCAAGGAGTAGTGCAGGGACAACAAGACAAGCGAGCAAAATGTGACAGGTTGTGGGTTCGATTCCCACTCGAGGAAATGAAATATATAATATTGAGGCCTGAGGCCGTCGTTGTGCAGCGGCACAAGGGTGTGACTGTATCGCGACGGTTGTGGGTTCGATCCCCACTCGAGGAAGTGAAATATTTATTTACGTTCATATTTCCATTTCTTCGCTCTGGTGTCGAGGCAAGGCGCGGCGTTGAGTTCTGCCACTCAACAATGACGCAATGCCTCCAGAATTCGGCAGAAAGTGGGGAACGTAGTGTCTTAGCACTAGGTTTTCTCTGCCTACCCTACTGTGTGCGGTATACAGCGTGAAGCTGATTTTTTAAATATAAGTGACGAAACGTTAACTACTGATCCAAGAGTTAAAAGTAAAGTATCAAAAAATATTTAGATTGTTACTGGTTTAAACTGGTAACTTCTCATCTACATTGACGCATTTAGATATCATAACCTGAAGAGTTTGTTTGGTTGGATGTGCTAATATCAGGAACTAATAGTTTGAATTGACAAATTATTTTTATGTTTAGAGCGTTTAGAGTGTTTAGAGCGTATTTAAAGATGTTTTCAGGAGGACGAAAACCTGTTCTTGAACAGATATAGGTTAATATTGGATAGAGGTTTTTTTTTTATTTTCAAAGCCAATTTTTTGTAAGTAAAATTTTTAATACGAACACATAGAATGCAAAAATCAAACAAATCAAATCAGCTTCTCACTGTATCCCGCACACGGCAGAGGGAATCTAGTGTTAAGACACTCCTTTCCACACTTTCTGCCGAATTCTGGAGGCATTGCGTGTTGACATAGAATGCGACATACACAAGTCTTCTGTTTTTTTTTATTTATTCAAGTAATTTTTTCAACAAATCTTTTTTTTTTTTCATTTATTCAAGTAATTTTTTCAACTTCACACTGTATCCCATATATAAGAGGGTAGGCAGAGGGAACCCCATGTTAAGACGCTTAGACGACGATTGAAATAAATAACTTCAGGTAAATACTAAAGAATGTATGTCAAAACATAATATTAGTCACTAAATGACCTTGCTTCTCAATCAACCCACAAATTCCCAAGCTTTGGTCTGTTTTACGTCTAATTTTCCATAACAATTAGGCACACGTATACGTTGCCATTGTTATTGCAATACCACCATACAAATATACCGAAACCCGTTGTTTATTTTGCTTCACACTGTTTACTCTTTGAATTTAGTGAATCATTCTATAATAAAGCTGAATTAGTTTATAATATAAATGTTTTGGTTGTAAATTTAAAAATGAAAGTCTAAAAGCTGTTTTTATTAAAGATTTAATTTTTTCATAAGATGTTATAAAAAAGAAAAGCCAATACAATATAATAATTGTTATATAAATCAATTCCGCTGAAAGAATCTAGTGTTTGTAAAAGTAAAAAAATATAAAAAATATATTAATATCGACAGAGTGTCCTAATATTAGGTTCCCTCTGCGTACCCTGCATTGTGCGGGATAGAATGTGAACCTAACAAATATTAATAAGGAATATCAGTAATGTGTTAACAAATCTATGTTATTTAACTCTACTTCATCTTATTTCAATACCCAATATTAATAAACACATTACCCTCCTTTGCATCGCGCAATCGGGTAAAAAATTACTAGATTTAATCATAAGACTTCTTAAACATCCATCAATGGTTGGATATGAAATCTTTAAGCCTCTTACAATTTCCTGGTGTATTCTAAGGAGCTAATAAGGAAAGTCCTTGTAACGATGCCGGGTGTCGATTCGAGTGCTGCATTCGAGGTATGTGCAACTGATCTGTATTTACAGTGTTATTCTCAGTTAAATCTCATGCTGTTTTTCTGTAGAATAGTAATAACCTGGGAACCTAGTGTTAGAAAACAAAATTCCTATTAACACTTGTAAAAGGTAAATAAAGAAGTGTTAAAAAGCAGCTTAAAATTGAATTGATTGATTATGTTGTTCCTTTTACGAATCTTTTTATTGGAAAATAAAAATATTTGTTTTTATGTGTGTCGATTAAACAATTAATTCAATGGTGTAATTGTTTATAGTATTATTTATGACAAAGTCCATAGCTATTGTTTGCCTTACTTACTTTGTTATTGTTTATTTTCAATATTTTATTAAGGTATTTTTTATATTTTTTATAAAAATAATTTTTGAAATTGATAATGTA
>JAEBDU010008588.1:10612-22490 GCA_016802625.1 Heliconius numata | reverse complement strand
GATTATTTTGTCTACGTATTTTTACGATTATCCTACTTATGGGTGGGGTTCTGTAATAAAATAAATCAATTCACGCTTTGAGATGTTCCTTAGAGATTTCTACATCGTCGTCTGTGAAGAAAATATTTGGTAGTTGCGTGTATGTTTTTTATTTTTCTGTTATTATTGGTTTTAGACGTTAAGAGTTAGGACATTGCTAATATTAGGAGAAAATTCATGTCAGGTAGTAAAATCTAACGCCAATCTTTTTTCTAATCAAAGGGAAATAATTAAAATATTTATAATTATTTATTTATATATTTTATTATAATTAATTATTTATTTAGACAGAGTACATGGCCTGCGGGAGCCGGGACTCGAGCACCATCCTTATAGGTCCTGAGCCAGCCGTTAAGTCGGAGAAGTTCAGGTACCTTGGATCCGTTATGCACGAGTCTGGAGGCATCGACCACGATGTCCATGGCCGGATAAGCGCTGCCTGGGCCAAATGGCGGGAGGTCACTGGTGTGGTCTGCGACCGCAGAATACCGCCCAAGCTCAAGGGGCTGATATACAAGAGCATCGTCCGACCGGTTCTTTTATACGGCAGCGAATGTTGGCCGGCATTATCTCGGCACACTCAGGAGCTTCACGTCACGGAAATGAAGATGCTGAGGTGGATGTGCGGCGTAACGCGGTCTGACCGCATACGCAACACATTCATTCGAGGTAGTCTTGGGGTCCGTGACGTAGCGGATAGCTCCAAGAGCGTCGCTTGAGATGGTTTGGCCACGTTACGCGCCGGCCTAAGAACTATGTCGGACGCAAGTGCCTTGCTATACCAGTTCCTGGGGCCGACCTCCCGGACGCCCAAGGAAGCGCTGGTTGGATGTCGTGATGCAGGACATGAGAGCCAATGGTCTAACCACCGAGGACGCAAAAGATCGTGCAATGTGGAGTAGGTTGAGTAGGAAGGCAGACCCTGGCAATAGCCGGGATTAATGCCAGGAGGAAGGAAGGTGTTAAATGAAATGTTAGGTTAGTGGTCATCATGGTGCAGGGTCACCAGTAAATGGAGGAACGTATCGGGGTGGTTGTGGATTCGATTCGCACTCGGGGGAATGAATAATTATTTATTAATATTTTCAGTTCTTCGCTGGTTTTTTATTAATGCAACATCGCAGCGTTGAGTTTCACTAGTCAACACGCTATGCCTCGAAAATTCGACGGGAAGTTGAGAGTATCTTGACGTAGGTTCCCTCTGCCTATTCAGCTATATGCGTAACACAGCGTAAAGCTAGAAAAAGAACATAAAATTTTGGCTGACATGATATTGAATAGAAATAAAAAAAGTACAGAAAAGTTTTTTTCTTGTTAAAATTCATATTTTTCTCAATATAAAATAAATATAGAACAGTTGTTCTTATTTCTGACAAAAACATAGGTATTTAATATTAAAATTATTTTGTAAGCGTTCAATTTCCATATATCTGGCATATGCACATATTGCATAATTATTCATATTATTATACTTCGCATATTTACACAATTTCAATGAGTAATATTGTGTGGAATGATAAATACGATGCGACCCAGTTGCCTGTTTTGTACACTGTTTACACTGTCTTTGTCATTCTGATCACTTTTGTTTTAAAAAAATAACCTTCACGCTCTATCCCGCACGCAGCATTGAAAGGCAGAGAGAACTTAATGTTAAGACACTCCATACCCCACTTTCTACCAAATTTAGTAGGCATTACGTGTTGAACGGCGGAACTCAACGCCGTTTTCCTCGACACTAGAGCAAAGTAATGAAAAATTAAATTTAAATAAGAATTTCATTTCTTCGAATGGGAATTGAACTTACAACCTCGGTTACAGTCACACATTTGTGCCCCTGAGGCAGAACTGGCCTCATTTTTGTTTTATTTGAAGGTAATTCTTTATGGCTAATTTAAAATGTTACTTATCTGATTCGATTGTGTATACAATCTGGATATTAGGCTTCATAAATTTTATTTCACTATCAAAAACGTCCCATTGTCTCGTCGTTCGTAATCATCTGTACCTAGATTTTGTATAGGAACTATTAAATCAATCTTATTTAAATCGGTTCTCAGTGAATTTAAAGCAATCAAACGAGAGGTCGAGGTTTAGTGTAACTCGACGGTTGTAGGTTCGATTCCTACTCGGGGGATTAAATTATTATTTATTAGCCTTTTACATTTCGTCGCTCTAGTACTAAGGTGAAAGTGCGATGTTGAGTTCTCTCAACACGCGATGCCATGAAAATTCCGTGGAAGGTGGAGAACAGAGTGTCTTAACACTAGGTTTCTTGTGCCTTCTTTATTCAGGATACAGTGTGAAGCAGAAAAAGACATAAAGTCCCAGAAATATCCTACGTATAATTAAACAAACACAAACCAAGCGAGAGCGATTCTCTCAAACAATTTGATGTATTGCTAAATATTTCAAGCCTCGTAACACTGGAACCAGACTTGAATTGCTCCCGAGCCCCGAGCCCCGAGTCATAGTAATAAATTTATAAATCCTACCGAGTGAACCTCATCGCGTATGATAATGGGAAGTCAACGACTGGTCTAGTTACATTAATAAATGGAACCTCGTCTAATTTATAATATGTTTCTCTATTGTTTTAACTTGTGCGCGGTTTTGCAAGGACGACTAAAATATCTTTATTTCGTATTTAGACAGTAAAATTGTATTTGGTTTAATAAGACATTGTCTTCTAAGCTATATGTGCACTAAATTGCATACCCTAAACGTTTGGGTCTTGCCTGTTTTCAGCTCTACCATAAAGGACTAACAATTCCAAGTAATAAAGACATTGTGGACAGTTGTGGGGCAGTACCACAAGCATGAGGAAATGGAATATTTAATATTTTCATTTCTTCGCTCTGGTGTCCAGACCAAGGCGCAGCCTTGAGTTCCGCTACTCAACACGCAATACCTTCGGAAGTCGGTGAAAAGTGGAGAGTGGAGTGTCTCCATCTAGCTATCCTGTTACATAGTTGAAAAAAAATTAAGACACACGTGCTATAAAACCAGCTGATTCTGCACCATATAAAAATTGCAGTTTACTAATTCTTCGTAGAAAAAAAAAATCTTCATACTAAAATACTCGTTTCCCATACGAAACAGTACATAATCAGTTCCGTCGAAATAAAAAAACATATAAATTTGTTTCCAATTCATGCAACACTAGAAATATCATAATTTAAAATTAACTCAATCTCCATAATATAATATTTAACAGCCCAATAAAATAAACGTGTTTTCATAGTATAATTACTTTATCATATTACTAAACACTATTAATTCATAAAAACAACATTTAGTGAGTCATTATGGAGGCTATGGAATCTACTTAAACTATACGAACCATTTTATTGGTCCTCTAGTGTCTAAACGACATTATCAAACCATCTGACAGGTGTCATATTTTAACCATTTAACTACTAGAAGAATTTGGGTAAAATTGGACAACGAGTGGGTTCCTACGGGGGCGTAGCTCTCCCGGATGCTATATAAATGCTTTCGATTCATTAATACTGGTTTCGATATAACACTTAATTTTAACCTTTCTTTTAGTGAACCGATCGATCTAAATGTTTAACATTCTTGTTGCTACCGTTTTTTCCTATTACTTAAGTCCTTTTACGATGCCATGGAATTGCTACGTCTATCAGTAAAGCTCATCTGTGAAACGAAAAGGGTTAAATGAGCCTATCCATATCACGGCCATCTCGAGGTAATCTAAAAAAATGTTTATTTTTTGGACATTTGTTTGGGCCATTGTTTGTCATTCGTAGATTATATTATATCTAAATTGTTAAGCTAGAATTTTTTTGTTAATAACAAAAGAATTTAACACGAATAATATAATATCAAAATTAACTTATTTTATTAAAATTTATTGAAAATATTAATAAAACTTCAAATTGTTTTTACGTATAAGCGTAATAATACGAGACGTTGTTATAGCTTAATATCCAATATTATTAATATCTTCTTAACATATATTTCTATACAAATATACTAAATTACACAGATTTCTTAGGTAACTTAAACGAACGAACGATTCTTTCGCACTAATACTATTTCAATCCAAAGTAGATTCGAACCTCGTTATCTCGCATTCAACTCGTAAAACTGACATTACTATCAACTAATGTTCTACACGCATTAATGTCAAGCACAACGTATGTTACGAAATGATGTAAGCATCGCCATATGCATCTTTAAAGAGTTTCTTTAAATGGTTTTATTCCAGAGCTCTTATTGTCATATGAGATTTTCTAATCTAATGTTAAAGAAAATAATATTATTGTGTATGTTTAGTATGGAATTTGTTAGGTAAACTATAAAAACACACAATTTTTAATACAAACTTCGATGAGAAACATTTCTCTTAATGAGATTGGGAATTAGAATGCTAATTAATAAAAAGATCGAATATTAAAGGATTCATGTAAGTGTCGGCTGTGCAAAAATTAATATATTCCAATCGTTGCAGTTTTATCTATATACATACTGATAGACTTGAAATATTGTTAATATTTATGACATTAAATTTCCTCGAGTAGAAATCGAACTTACAACCTGTCGCATTTACAGTCGAATGCTTGAACCTCTGCGCAATGACTGGCCTTAAGTATCAAAACAAAATTCATTGTACTCTCTACTCTGCAAATAAAAAGTGAAAATATGAATTATTGTTATATAATTGTACTTATCGTATGAGACGTATTCAAGTATTGATTGAGGCGAAGCGAAGCGAACGCACCAAGAATCATTGCTCTAAATTGCAGTGTTCAAGAGCACCGGTGCCATGGTCTGTAAGCATTCGCCGCGCCTGTCAATATTATGTTTCAATCGACGATCGCCCAAAGAGTTCTAATTCGATAGACTTGTGGCCGATTCGATTTTGTTAATACGTTTTGTTTTTATGTTATATTTCGTTGTGAAAATATATATAAAATATAATAAAAAAATCAACTTCACGTCATGGTAGGAGGGGGAACCTTCAATCTAGTGTTAAGACACTTCGTTCTTCACTTTCCGGCGAATTTTTTGAGGCTCGCAAATTGTCGCTCCGGCACTAAGACAAAAGCCCGGCGTTGACTTTATCACTCAACACGCAATACCTCCAGAATTCAGCGAAAAATGGGGAACGAAGTGTCTTAAAACCAGGTTCCCTCTGCCTACAAGCTGTGCGCGGGATATAGCGTGAAATTAAAAAACTCTATACTGACAGTCTTTTATTATTTTGTAATTGAATAAATACATTAATTAATTGATTGTATCGATTTTATTGAATTTTAAATGGTCAATTAGCCACACTCCGGTAGTAAAATATCAATTAATAGAGTCCGGTCACCCTGTTGTGTTATCGGAATATATGTATGTATATTTCTCACATCATATTTACATAGTACCAAATATTACAATTAATATGCAAAGAATTGATTTTAAATCCGCTATATGAGAAATTCTTATTATTATGATAACAATAAAGTTATTATGCTTTTTTTACTTAATTATATTTATTAAATATTTTTTTCAAAATATTTGTTTATTATCGTTTTTCTAGAGAAGCTTAATAATTTCATTGGATTTCAATGAAAGCTTACGATTTTCTATGAAAATATAATGCTACTTTTATTGAACTAAAATACGTCACTTACGTTATTCAAATTAAATAATATTATTTTACCATATTTAGAAATCTTGAAACAAATTAAAATCCAAAATACTCTACAATTATAAATTGCGAAGCGAAGCGGGCGAGCCCTGGACATCCGTGTAATATGGCGACGTGGTAATCCCTATCCTGTAATTCTTAGACGTAGTTTATCGTATGAGAATTACCATATAGTATAATTTAATAGGATATATCTGACGGAAATGTTTTATAGTAATCAGCTTCACGCTCTATCCCTCACAGCAGGGTAGGCAGAGGAAACTTAATGTTAAGTCATATTGCGTGTTGAGTGGCGGAACTCAACGCCACGCTTTGTCGCGTTACCAGAACGAAGAAATGAAAATATTTAATATTTCCCTTGCTTGTGTGGGATCCTAACCCACAACCTGTCCTCATATAAATTTCTATTATTGATTAACTAATAATTAATATCTTTTCCCAGGTGGTGGGGCGTGAGGACGTGCTGGCGTCCACCGCTGCCCGCGACCTGCACTGCGGCCGGCGCCTCGTGTCCGGCCTGTTCTCGCGACCTCGTCTGCCGCTGGGCTATTCTTACGTGACAAGTGTTCCACGCGGCGCTTGTAGACTGAACGTCTCCGAAATTGTCTCCAGCGAAAACTATATAGGTATGATATGCATTAGTTGTAGAGGAATTGAAGGTTGCTGGTTCAATTCTCACTCAAGGAAATTAAATATTTCCATTTTCTTCTCCCTGGTGTCTAGATAAAGCGTGAGGTTAATTCCGAATGAAGTGTCTTTACAATGTATATATTGGTACATTGCATGAGACCAAGAGGTTATCAGACAATCATAAATTTTAATCAATATATCTGTCTTTAATACGCTTTGTTTTCAAATTAAATAAACACACAACCTTCGATAAACTTGCTATCTCAAATATGTATCTAAGAACGTAGATGGAAATGATAATGTCCTTACAACCAGGTGTGCAGGTAACAAACGGCTACTCCTTAAATATAGTTCACGATATTCATGTTGAAATATTTCAATGGGTCATTACAAGTTAATGAAGAAAATCGTTATAAATTAGGTCAAATTTAAAGAAATAATTTCATATAGTCGACGTAGCTTTGATTGAACTCGGTCATACCAGTTCAATTGTAGATATACTTAGTACTAAATTAGCAATGAGCAGATGCTCTGGGTCCAAGGCCGCCTAATAAAGCTTTCGGTCACAATAGTACCGGCCGATAGTTATCAATTTTTATTGGAGTTATTTGGTCCTCGAATACTGGGTCATTCGAGATTTTAATAGAGAGATGAAGAGCACGCCGGTGCCGGTGCAAAGATCGATGTCGAATCGATTTATAGAAATTGCAGGCGTGCTGGGTACTGGCAAAACGTTCCAATAGAAGCGCCTACGCTGCAAATTGTGAGATAAATGGAGATAGCCGCCGTTACAATTGGCAAGTAATTATTTGCATGACGCACTGCAAATACTTGAGGATACCAATTTGCTGATTGTTCCGTAAACATTGAGATCTATTTTGATATCTTAAGTAATATGTGAATTGCTGTGCTTCAAAAAGATGAAATATTTTAGTTGGAATTTCTAATAATTAAATATTGATTAATATAATTATTGTTAAATTGTTTTAGCACTCAGAGTTTCAAATGGCTCCTATATTGTTAACGGTGAATTCGCGGTAAGCGCTCCAGGCACCTACGAGGCAGTTGGTGCTCGCTTTATTTACACTCGATCAGCCGGACTCGATACAATATTCGCAATGGGACCCATTCATGAACCTGTCGACATAATGGTAACGCACTAACTGTAATTCCTTATGATAAATATTTTTGAAGACAATTATAATATTACTACTTCGTTTTTTTGGTACCAAAACCATGTATTTTATATTGATACTTAAATAGAGAAAATTTACAGATCCTCTATACGCAACCAAATCCGAACATAAAATACGAATACCTTACGGATTCATTGCCAGATGAGCCTAGTAATGATATTCCAACTGCGAGTAGTGTTGTAGAACATCATCAAATCCAAAGACATCATAGACATCATAACGCTGAATCGCATATACGAGCATTGGACAAATCTGGACCTTCGCTATCGAAGCAACCAGATTTTAATTCCGGAGAAAGTCAATACCAGGAGAGCAATGTGATTGGAGATAGGAAATTTGTGTGGAAGATTTTATCATATACACAATGTTCAAGGACTTGTGGAGGAGGACTTCAGATCGGAAAGTTTAAGTGTGTTGAAGTCGATGGTAAAGAAGATCGTGAGATATCTCTGGCACATTGTACTGGGGCTCCTCCTCCATCTCGTCGGAGGAGATGTGGAGTGTCTCCATGTCCACCACGCTGGAGAGCGGCCGCATGGGGACCGTGTCCTGTTTGCGGCCCGGCTCATCGAACGAGAATAGTGGGATGTGTACAGGATCATGCTCGAGGTATCACTAAGGTTAGCAATGTCTCATTAGTAAAAACTAATTATATTTATTGTATTTTTAAAAAAAAAATCAGTGTAAATTGTTTAATTTTCTTATTTCGTTTTAATTTTTAGATAAGTGACCAAAAATGTCCACTACCTATGCCACCAAGTAAAGAAATTTGTGAGATACCCAACTGTGACGGTACTCGCCAATCGACCGATAACTCTCCGCGTCTTGATTCTCGACGTCAAGTACGACCTAACGACCACATCGACGCGTTCCGAGAAGGACCAGTACTATCGCTCGCTACTAACGTATCGGACAACGAAATTAGTCCTATTCAAGAAGCAAAATATAGTTACAGTGCTGCTGGAGGATGGTTGTATACAGAATGGTCCCAGGTAAACATGGTTTTTCTCATCTGTCCCAATTAATATAGGGCTTTGTCAATTTAATTATTTTTATTTTATAGTGTGTGGGATGGTGTGTGGGAGGTGGTATACAGTCTCGTGGGGTCCGATGTACGGACATCAACGGGTGTGCAGCTCACCGCGCGCCTCACTCGTCCCAAGCTTGTTCGCCAAAGAAACAATGTGATGCGCAATGGTTTACCGGTATAGTTAAAAATATTTTTTTGACAATTCGTTAATTTAAGTAAATAATGAAAATTGTTGAAAATCGAGACAAATAAATGTATTAGACATTCAAGTAATATTTAGTAATGAAGTAGTAGTAGTACTCCATGATGAATACAACTTAGACTTACATTTGCGAGATTTTTTTTTCTTATAAAATAAAAATGCCTTGGTTATAAAATATATTATCAAAAACAAAGTATCACTATAAAAATATTACGACAGGTGAGTGGTCGCCATGTTCCGCAAACTGTGGGGGACGTCAAATTCGAGGAGTCATTTGCATCGGAGGCAATGGAAGACGTTTGCGCGATGCATCATGTGCAACTCCTAAGCCGGAATCTGAAAGAGATTGTGGTGGAACCTGTGCACCTTCGTGGTATTTAAGTGACTGGAGTGAAGTGAGTAAACTTAACTCATAATTAAGTATATTGCTTTCTTTCTGTTCTTTTCTGTTATTCTTTCTCTATCTATATATGTAGATGGACATGAATCTTTAAAATATATATACGCTCAACTTCCGATCGACTGCATCAAATTGGATGTTTTTTTTATTGCCAGGACAAAGTTTATGCAATATAAGTAATTTATTTTTAAGTAGGTTCTCAATTAAAAGTATAGGGAAAACGTGATCGAATCTCTTTATGTTTCTCTATCTCTTTCTCCACGTTTAGTTCTTGTTTATTCTTCACTTACGATATTTTTTTTAAAAAAGATTATAATGTATTGTTATATCTCCAATAAACATAACATCATCCCTAACCCTACCCTAGTGCTCTGGACCTTGCGAGGCGGGTATCCAAAAGCGCACAGTATGGTGCGCGCGCGGCGGTGCTGAGGGCGCGGGGGGAGCCGCGCGCGACGCCGAGTGCGCGGGGGTGCGGCCCCCCGCCAGGAAGTCCTGCGTACCCGCCAGATGTACCTCGAAGCCTGTTAAACCACCTGTTAGTGTTTCTGCTGGTAAGTGTTTGTTTGTTTTTGTGTAAAAAGTTACGTCAATTCGATGAATTTAAAGCTGTAAAATTATTTTAAGCTAATAAGATAGAAGAACAGTATATATTTTTTATATTTTTTTCCATAATTATCATTTAAATATGTTTAATATGGTGTGAAATAAAGAGTTTTTATGTTTTATGTTATGTTAAATGAAATTTAATGTTATATCAATAACGTCCATAGGTAAGTTTAACGAAATTTTAATATAGATATACATAACTAACAAACACTTTCATTTTCATAACATTACCATAATTTCAGCAAACGTACCAAAAATTATATTTTTAAAAGTATCAAAAGCCAAACTAGAAAAATCTTGTTAAATTTGTTTTCTTTTTGTAAAACCTCGACTTAAAGTTAACGTTGTTACCTTGAATACATTAAATAGGACAAGGTTACTTATTCTAACTGTATCTCGTAGCTCTTAATTATATTCGCTTTTATGGAATTCTAGGTATCTATTAATTTCTAGGTATCTAGAAAATAGAAATAAAATTATAATTTTTTTGCAGTTATTAATTTTCACAGCTTACTTTATACAGCGTGTTCATGTGAAAGTTAGAACTTTTTGTATTACTTCCACTACAACGCAACGTCGATGTTTAAAACATTTGTTCTTATTTTGCATTTTTCTCCCAAAATGCGACTGTGAAAAGAGAAACTTTTAAAATTTTTAACAGAAAATTTCATTTCAACTTGAATACTGCATATTTCAATTTTCACAAATTAATTTTGGCAAATACTACTGAAATGATTACGAGACTCTTGACACTATTCACTAAAAATGTCTCAAAAAGCTATACGAGAGCATGTTTAGGCATGGCCAACCATTTAAAGATAGATGCACTTTTTGAGAGACATATAAGGCTAGGCATATAATTTTTTAGAGACATTTTCCTAAATGTCTACTATATAGTAGAGAAAAGAAAAAAAATACAGTCAAATTGATAACCTCCTTTTCTTACAGAAGTCGGTTAAAAATATTAAGTGCCTATTTAAAATCACAAATTCAGAATTTTGTATTACTGCAAAAATGTATTGTTAAATTGTTTGACATATTATAAATTTCTGTAGATATAGAAAATAGATATAGATAGATAGAAAAACTTTATTGTAGACAAAAACACTATACCAGTAAATATAGAAGAGGCCAGTCGAGGTTCGATACCCACTCGAGGAAGTAATACATTATGTTCCGCCTCATCCAACGTAAAGTGGGGAACGGAGTGTTTTAACACTGATTTCCTCCGCCTATCCGGGATATGCGGGATATAGCGTGAAGCTAAAAAATAATTATAAATAATATTCGTTGAATTCCTTTAATTTAGATCCGCAGCAGCGAGTCACTCGACACCAGAACCACGATATACAAACCGTTAGGCAGCGTACTTTTACCAATGGGAATGGTAAGTTTTATTTTCTTTCATTTTCATTTTCTTATATACTCATTATTTAAAATAAATATAATATTTTTCTTTTATTTTCAACGAATATTATATTATTAAGCAAGAAAAATTACTAGTAAGACAATAGTAAGTAGTTTTATTATTTTCGTATACTAATATTATACGCTTTTTGTTAATTTTAAATTAAAAGTTTAATCTCTTTACTGTTCTTTTATTGATTGAATTCAGTATTAAGTAAATGGGGCCGTCATAGTGCAGGGGCACAAACGTGCTACTGTAAATGCGACAGGTTACGTGTTCGAATCCCTCTCAAGGAAATTAAAAATTGAATATTTTCATTTCTTCACTGTTAAGCAGGCAAAGCGCGGCGTTGAGTTCCAACGGCGTTGAGCCTCGAAAATTCAGCGGAAAGTCAGGAACGGTGTGTCTTAACACTAGGTTCCTGCCTACCCTGCTATGTGCGGAATATAGAGTGAAGCTGAAAATATATATATGTCCAATTGTACAGGTTTGTGCGAAGACAAGCTGAGCAACTGCGCTCTGGCGGTGCAGGCTCGCCTCTGCCACTACCACTACTACGGCGACAACTGCTGCCACTCTTGCCACGGACGGTAAACATTTCGATGGTGAGATTTATAACATTTTTTAATTGATTTTACTATATTTTTATTCATACCTATATTATAAATTCGAAAGTAACTCTGTCTGTCTGTCTGTCTT
>JAEBDU010008588.1:0-10602 GCA_016802625.1 Heliconius numata | reverse complement strand
TCGGGATGAACATAGGATACTTTTTTTTCTCATATTTGTAATATTTTCGATATATACCAATATATTAAAATACTTATTAATTTGACATGTAATTTATTCCTCCATGTTAATAACAACCGTTGCTAAGCGACCGTTGCTAAGCAACGATTTGCAAAGTTTGTTCTTAGAAAACGTTACCCAAAATGATCTTGCTTAACGCATCTCTCTATTGAAAACTGAAAATAATTTCATAAATATATTTAATAAATATTCGTATAGTTCAAGCGGGCGTAGCCGCGTTCGGGTCCACTAGTAGAAATAATATAGGTACTTTTAGTTTCAATTAAGTTATCTCAATTATAATTAAATATAAAATCATTATTTAAAATAAATAATAATTAAATAATGCAACTTTTAAAATTTCAGGTACTTTTAGAGGAAGATATTTTTGACTCATAGTATTGTGATACAAATGGACAAAATAGTGAAAATATGAGAACTTATTATGCATGGTCTAATATTAAGAAATTATATTGGATTTACTTCTCCATTTTTAGTCTTCTCTATATTAAGAATAATTAAATTTATTTTATTCAATGTAAAATTAACATTATATTAAAAATTTTCAATGTTTTAAAATTTCCCCTTCAAATTTAAGTGTCGTTCATTTGTATTTCTTTAAGTTAGGAATAGTTTATGATCTCCAGTGCGGGTGAGTTTTTAAAAGGAAAAAAATCTTATTTTTTAAAAAAACATCTACCACTCTACCAAATCATAGCTTTTGAAAATATTAAAAAAACAAACAAACAAACAAAAATATTTCAATATATTAAATTTTTTCTGCACCATAATAATGCCTTCATATACTTAAAGAAATTAAAATCGTAATTAACATTAGAGATTCAACAAAAAATGTATTATAATATAAGAATAGTTAGTTAACCATTGAAACTGTTTCATAGATTAGTCACTATAGAATATCTAGTTTTAGATTTTATAGTATTCCTTTATAAAAAATATATTTAAAAAATAGTGTTTCCAATGATAGCTTGGAAACATCACTGTGTTCATTATTTATTGATTCTAGATGTTGAAATAGGTATTTAAGGTAGCGTCACACCGAGATTTTCGATCGATATACTATATTCAATGCCAGTTAGCTATTAAAACATCACCTAGGTTACGCTTCAACTTTAATTTAATAGCTTATGTTATTTGAATATCAATTTGTTTGTAGCAATTTGACTTTGATAATACGTGTACTGGTCTTAAAACACGTGTTATGAAGAAATTGAAACCAGCGAGAATTAGGGGAGGCCTATGTCCAGCAGTGGACGTTGAAAAGCTGATGGATGGATGGATGAATGATGAAATTCATTATTATATATATTTAATTGAATTATTTTAGACCAAAAAATTTAAAAAAAATGTCTAGTTTTGTTAAATTTCTTAAAACGGACGCTTAAAGTGGATTTTTGTTCCACGAGATCCAGTATAGACTTATATAATAATTCTCTCGTTATAAGAATTAACTACATAATATATGAACTACCCCTACTTATAGGGAATCATTTTTTCTTAGATTCATACAAAACTTAAAATTTAAAGTTTAAATTATGACATTTTTAACGGTCTTGGATTTCCAAGAGGCGCAGGTTCAAATCCCGCTACAATGAAAATTTATATACGTTTCCTAAACAAGTATTTCTCTTTACTGATGTGACGTTATTCTAAATCACCTATTTTATGTAAATATCTTCTATATTATGTATAGCGCATTTATTTACCGGCTGTAAGTATTTAAAATAGATAAAATAAATACATAACTTACTACTGTACTGTACCATCACAATTATTTAAAAATTGTCATTAATTCTACTAAAGTAACAACTTCTGTCTGTATTAATATCGCGTATAACAACGTACAAAAATAATAAGCTTTAAACACTGATTGTTTTAGTTTTATTTATTCCTTTTTTTTATTTTCACGAGTAGTTTATTTTATGATGTAAGTCATTTTACGTTCCTATTATTTAAATATTTTAGTATGTATATATGGGGGTAAACGAAACCGTTGTGGATTCATTTATCCCAGTCGTAATATACTTTATATCTTTATTCTCTCGCTCTGGTAACAAATCAAAGTGCGGCGTTTAGTTCCGCCACTCAACATGCAAAGTTTCAATAATTCGGCGCAAAGTGAATATAACACATAAGAGGAAAATTTGACAGAATTTGGTAAACAAAACTTCCATATAATTTAAACATATTTTATTTACATTCTCAGTACAAAATATTGCATAGATTAAATCATTAAATATAATTAGTCTAAAAATTCTTAATATTACAAATACAATGTAAAGAAATAATTAAATATCACACAGTATCATGTTAGCATAATTGCGATTAAATATTTTTATATTTTTTTTATTAACTTAGTATTTTATTATGGAGTCACACATTGAAGATTATCTATATCTTTATATTTTCTTTTCTTTTTAAGACGATTTAATGACTTAAATTTACAAAAATCTGCATATTTATTTATTGGCTCGGAAATCGTTTATTATTCACTTATTTAAAAAAAAACAAATGCTAATCGATTATATTCGTAAAATGCATTAATCGAGTGATCGAATCGATTTTTTTTGCTCGATAAGGATTTTTATCGTAAATTCACACTTTGCAGGAATCGCAACAATTCTGAATATAATATTTGTAGTGACAGAGTCTCGCTTGCACCGCTAGTGAACAGTTTGGTAGTTTGTCTTCGCAATCTAGAAATAAAAAAAAAATATTATAATAATTTTTGTGGTTTAAGTTTAATCTGTATTCGGGAGGAAATAGAGAATGGTGTGTAATGACACTAGGTTCCCTCTGCCTACACTGCTTCATGTGGGACAGAGCGTGAAGCTGATTTAATTATTATTTTATTTGTAAAGCTTATTTAGATACGCTATCCCTAGGACGTCATACAGTGTCTAACTCTACCAAGAAAACAATTACTACAAATGCAAATAGTTCTTTTATATGTATTTAAATTATAATATCTCTATCTCTCTATAAATATAATCTCTCTATCTCTCTCTCAATCTCAACTATAAATATAATGAAATGTTCGATCACCATTATCTTACCGTCATCATCTGTGCTAGTAGTTCGTTGTGTGGTAGTTGTTGATGGTTCAGTTGCAGATTTTTGCGATTCTGCAAAATTTATTATCATGAGAAATAGAATAAGTAGTACATATAAACAGGAAATATTATTAATTATTTTTAACGATTTCTTTTTGTTTATTTAGAGCAATATGCATATAGAAAAGAAAAGAACATTCTGTCTTGGCAATAGGTTCCTTCCTCCTTAACCTGTTATGCAAAACTAGTCGTTAAGATGATACAATGTTTTATCAAATCGATGACATGACACCTACAATTATCTCAAGAATATTACAACATTTCTATTATAGTTCATAAATCACTTGACAATAAGTCTTGGTCCTGGAGAGTTGAAGTAGGTAACTTACCAACAGTAAGGCCTGGTGGTACCATAGGTACCAAGGACACAGATGTGGTAGTGTTGCAAGAGTCACAAGCACGTGTGGCAGGAGGCGCCGGACTACTGCAGTCGCGGTCGCTGCCCGCAATGCCGGTGTCGCGCGTGCACACCACTGTACGGCGTTGTACGCCGCCCGTTGTACAGTTGCCTGTACACTGTGGAATGGGTTGGAGTTTAGTGTATTTTTGTAGTAGTTTAATTAATTTTGAAAAAGTATGATTTTTTTCTTAAACTCAATATAAGTCTGTCGTTTGTAGGTTCGGTTTAGATTCACGAGAAATTAATATTTATTAATATTTTCATTTTTTCGCTCTAGGCAAAGGCAAAACTCGGCATTGAGGACTCAAAAATTCGGCGGAAAATGTGAGAGTGTCTTAACACTATATTTCCTGTGCCTACCCTTCTACGAGATACAATTGAAAAAAAGGAATTAAAATTGATAATCACGTAAAACAGATTTTGGAAAACAAAATTGCCCCAGATCTAAGCCCCACAACTCACCTGCCCCCACTCACTATAGTACCACAGCGGGCAGTCCCCACCACAGCCCCGCTCCCCCGCGGGGCGGGGTCCCCGGCAGGCAGAGTCCCTTAGATGTCGTCCGCTACCGCCGATACAGAGCACGCCGCGCACTTGCTTCCCGCCACATTGCGCTGTGCATTGCGACCATTCTCCTGGTTTCGGAATTATTTTTTATTGTTATACTTTTTTTAGTATCCCGCAAATAGCAAAGGCCAGCTAAGCTAGTGGAAAGACTCCGTCCCCCACTTTTTGAGGCATTGCGTGTGAGTGGCAGAACTCAACGCTACGCCTTGTTACCAAGAAACAAGGAAAATGAAAATATGTTACAATTTCATCATCCTTGTTCCTTGGATTTCCATTTCATTTTACTATAAATGGAAATATACATGTATGAAAAATAATTATAAATGATAGCATTAACTAAATCTTACCAGTAAACCAATGTCCATCATGAGGTTCACAAGTCACAGCCGGGGTACAGGTTCGAGACACTTCGGGGGACCTGTGTAAGCAGCCCGAGGGGTCCGCGCAGCGCACCGCGCGCGTCTGTAGGCCTCCGCCCACGCACCACCCTACGCACTGGGACATTGCTTTATATCAGTTAAATAACGTTTAACGTTATCGATATGTCTATGTGAATATTATAAAGCTGACGAGTTTATTGGGTTAAACGCTATAATCTCAGGAACTATTTCGTCCGAATTCATTTATTAAAAGTGGAGGATGGAGTATCCATGGATAAAACTGGTTTATTTCTGTAAATTCTTATAAAAAACGATATTAATTTAACAAAAAAAAAACTAACCTCAGACCAATCAGTATAAAGCCAGCTGCCCACCGAACTGAAGCTGTACTCCGGCCCGATGCCGTCAGACGCGTTCACTGCTACACTGTATACAGGGCTGTCTCTAAATGTATCCGTGACTATTCTGGGTTTTGGAACCTCTATACGGCGGGTTGGGGTGCAGTCTGGTATGTTGCATGTGTCGATTGTTGGTGGTTTCGGAGCTGGACATTTTAGGTCACTTATCTAAGAAATGATGAAATTAAAAGTTATTTAAAAATTGTAATTTTAAATATTTTATGACAAAAAAGAAAGCTTACTAATATTTTTTCACCAGATCGTGATATAAGGTGCATTAGTGTAATTCTGAACAGCGGGTACAAATTACCAATACAGTAAGGTAACGTAAGCTTCGCTATCTACTAGATGAATTTTGCCAAAACACGAAATACTAATGTATTTGGTACTAAAAAGGTAATTATTAGAAATATCCGCTCCTCAGAATTAACCCAATACACCATACTACCCACAACAATACCTTAGTAATACCCCTAGAATGGTCCTGCACGCAGCCCACAACCCTGGTCCTCGTGGCGCGCCCGCACGCCGGACACGCGGACCAGGCGGCGGCGCGCCAACGCGGTGCGCACGGGGCGCCCCCGCAGCGACGGCGCTTCCCAGCCGGGGGCGCCCCCGTACAGTGGACGGGTGATATCTCTCTGTCGCCCATGCTTGTTTGTTCTACGCATTTGTATTTGCCTACCTGGAAAATTTTGTACTAAACTATTGTACTTCACTTATAGACGAGACATTAAGGTCAATTTGTTTTAATATTATTAATGCTGCTTGAAGCTGAATTTAGATAATTAAAGTTTTCCCATGTAAACGTTTTTTATATGTACCTACAGATAAAATGTTTAGTTTTTAGTTTTCTAATAACTTTTAATAGTATTTCGCGACTGTTTAGATCATTTAATAGGTAATTAAACCAATAAAATATTTAATAAAAAATATTGTGAACTGATATTATAAGTACCTGGATTCCACCTCCACAGCTCCTCGAACATTGAGTATAAGAGAGTATCTTCCAAACAAACTTTCTTCCACCAATAACATTTTCTAGACTATTTTCATTAACAATATCTTTCGTTAGTCCCGCTGACTCCGGTCGCTTATGCTGCAAGTGGGAATCGAACCCATGATGACGTCGCGTATGCTTCGGCGGTATCGTAATTTCGGGTAAATTTGTCTTAGTAACTGAATCTACTTCAACTTCGCCTGATAATGACTCAGTAAAATATTCGTACTTTATGCTCGGATTCGGTTGCGTATATAGAATCTGAAAAAAAAGTAATTTTTTATTTTACTTTAGAAATAATAATTACTGGTATGTTTAAATAAATACTTTATTTTATTACCATAATATCTATATCATAATGGGTCGGCCCCAAAGCAGACACGGAATCCAGGCCCGCTTCTCTCGTGTATACGAATCTAGCTCCAGCTGCTTCGTAAGTTCCAGGAGTACTGACTGCGAACTCTCCGTTCATTATGTATGAGCCATTTGTTATCTTCAATGCTAAGGAATAATTGAGTTAATTTTAATATAAGAATAATATTTTTGTTATTTTTTAATTAAATGAAAAGGAAAAGAATGAAAACAGCTTCACGCTGTATCCCGCACGCTGCAGGGTAGACAGAGGGAACCTAGTGTGAAGACACTCCGTTTCCCGTTATTTTTTAATCGACTATATCTGCCATAGAGCTAAGAATGTGATAATATACATAGCTACATATTTTTTATGAACGCAATAAATTACCGAATTAATTTTATCAAAGTAAATAATTCATGAAAAATCAACTATGAACAGGCTGCTTCAGAGGGATAGGGTAGACAGAAGGAACCTAGTGTCAAGACACTCCGTTCCCCACTTTCCACCGAGTTCTGAACACATAAACACATCGCCATATAAAATAGGAAATCTCAAAACATTTCCATAAAGATAAACATAAATTTAAACATTTCAAATTTGAATTAGCAAAACTGACGTTTGTAAAGTTGTAGGTACTTGTAGCTAGCTGTAAACGGTTCGCAATATTCAAAGCTCGTTAGCGTTCCTCAGGTTTACATGGTGGAGAATTATTACGTGGTACTCCGGGTATCTTATGCATTGACCTCGACCTTTGCCCCTGGTTCGAACAGATCGAGTTAATAAAGCTGGTACTAAATATGCTATTCAATATGGTATTTCTTGCTGTGCATGGACTGATATTTAGATTTTATATAATAAAATGTTGTTTTATTTTAGTTTTTTTTAAAGCTGCTGATAATAATTTTAATGATATTTTTTTTCGATTTTGAATTCAAAATGTTTTTTTTTTGCCTTCACATTGTATCCCGCACGTAGATAGAGGGAACTTGGAAACCTAGTGATGAGACACTTCCATTTCCCACCTTTCATCAAATTGTGAAGGTTTGTGTATTGAGTGGCAAACTAAACGCCGTGCTTTCCCTCAAGATCAAGCATGAAGATATTGTATATATTTCATATCCTCGAGTGGAAATCGAACCCACAACCTGTACTGTCACAGGTTAGTAGGGGCACGAGTGGACTTTATATAAATTTTATTTTAGCCATATATATGTTTTGATTTCTTCGCTCTGGTGTCGAAATGTAGCGTGGGGTTAAGTTCCACCACTCAACACACAATGCACAAGCTATATATAAAAACTAAATAAAAACACACATATGAACACATAAATATATCAAACATCAATCAACTAATTGATATCGAATAATGCGGAATCGAATGCAAGGTTAACATAGATAGACGATGTATCGATAATCGCGAAAAGGACAACGCGCGTGGGCGCCCATTGTTGCTTACGAATGATTCACGACCAATCCACAACACTGATTGATAAGTGACTAAACCAGAGGTTCCCAAACTTTTTTCTATTGTAGACCCCTCAGTCATTTTAGTTTTTCGGTTTTAGATACACTCCCTGCTTTACCTTGAAATAGTTAAATTTCTAACAGTAATGCAGTAGTTTCTAACACTTTATTTATATTTATTACTTTTAAAAATAAGTCCCCGATTGTGTTGACTCACATATAAAAACCTCCGAGATCGAGAAACAGTTTGAGACCGATGATATTCATTATATTAATTTTATATTTTTAAACAGTTTTTAATGCCAAATAGTATCTACTTTTCTTTTGCAATTTCGTGCCATTGACCCTCATTTTCATTTCATAGGCCCCTAATTTTATTTTGGCCCACATAGACCCCTTACAGTTCTGTATCGACCCCTGAGGGTCAATATCGACCACATTGGGAATCACTGGACTAAACTAACGTTCGCGGCCCATTGGCCGTCATCAAAGGACCATTGAAGAACAGAATGGACCAACGCGAATATGGACTGTCGAGCAGAATTCATCAGTCACTGTAATGATGTTTTCAACAGATCAAATTGAATAAGTGTTGAAGTTACGAGTGTTGTGTATTTTTTTATTATTTGATTGTTTTTTTTTTTGTAGGATGTAGTTTAAAAAAGGTATAAGGAAAGATATAGCTAGAACTATAATATATAGTCCTGGCTATAACTAAATACACAAAATTTCGATACATTGTTTTTTTAGCATAAGCATCACGAAAATATATTTTTTAAAATTTCCTTTCTTACAAAAAAAAAATATATAAAGGTAAATATGAAAGTAACGAACTGGAAAATTCTTAATTTTCAGCTACAAGACCAACAAAAACTGTATAAATTTAAATATTTACAATAAAGGGTATCAGAAGAAAATTATGTTATTGTTAAAATAAATATATATTTATATAATTAATATTTTTAACAAACTTTCATAAAACCATAAACTGCTAAAAAAGACAAATATAAATAGAAACCCCATACCAATATAATTATCGCTAGCTACGATCTCAGAGACGTTCAGCCGACACGCGCCCGCGGGAACCGTCGTGATGTAGGAGTACCCCAGGGGCAGCCGCGGCCGCGCGAACAGCCCGGACACCAGCCGCCGGCCACAGCGTACGTCGCGGGCGCCCGCCACCGCCAGCACGTCTCGGCCTACCACCTGTTATCAATTAATATAAATGAGTGTGTGAAATAAATTCCAACTAGAGAGATGAACTTTTTCATTTTCATAAGGAAATAGGGCATAATAGGAAATAGTATGAATGTCTTAAATTCAGTGTTCTAGGTTCGCTCTGATTAATACCCCGCATGTATCCGGGTAGCCAGAGGCCTAGTGTGAAGACTCTCCACTCTACACTTATCGCCGAATTCTGTAGACATTGCGGGTTGAGTTGCGGAACTCAATTGACCACGCTTTTGCCCCAGCACCGAAGCGAGGAAATGAAAATATCGAATCCATAACCGTTCTCAGTCATACGTTGGTACGCAGCATTACTGGCTTCTTCCAATAAAAGCTTAAAATTATCATATAAATATTAACAAAACATTAATATCACGAAACTAAGTAACCACTATGTCCCTTATAAATTCTAATTCAAAATATTCTTGAGGCCATCGTGGCGAGAGAGAAAATGGGGAACGGAGTGTCTTAACACCAGGATGCTGCCTAACCTTTTGTGTGCGGGATAGAGCGTGAAGCTATTTTAATTTAATTCAAAATATTCTTCCTTCAAATAGACTATTATAAGCACATATATATTTAAACTCTATGATTACGTAAACAATATGTTGTGGCTTTTATTCAAAATATTAACTGTTTGTATTAAATGAGCGTTTTCGAAAGACATTCCTTAGATTTACGACCATATATAGGTATTTGCTAATAATTACAATGTTGATGGACTTCTGACACCCTAACAATGTGCTTTCAAATGTTTATTTCAAAATCCCACTTGTAGCAGAGGGAGCCTAGTATATTTCATTTCGTCAAGCGGGAATCGAACCCACAACCCACAACCTGTGTAAAAACGCTTGTACGCTCAATTATCAAACAAATCGTTAATAAGAAAACCAGAATATAAATATTGACGCACAATAAAAAACTTTTTTTTTTTCAAATTTAAATTATTAAATTATATGGCCTAGGCCCCTTGTGTTATATACTCGTAAGATAATAAATAAAATATATTTATTTTTTGCAACATCGGTATGTCAAAACACTATTAATTTTTACGGCTACAAACGAGTTTCTTGCTATCTTTGTATAAATAGAAATCTTTATTTTCTTCATAAACGATTTACCACATTGAGAGTCAAGTATTTACTATTTTCAGATATTATCACTTGTAAAATCTAACAAGTAGATTATTTTTATTTTTTTAGCATCAGTATTTCAAATAATAAAAAAATCTGCTTCACACTGTATCCCACACACTATAGGGTAGGCAGAGGGAACCTAGCAGGGAAGACACTCTTTTCGCCATTTTCAGCTGAATTCTGCAAGCATTGCTTTTTGAGTGACGGAACTTAAGGCCAAGCTTTCGATCTGGTGTCGAATGCGACGTAGAAATGAAAATATAAATTTAAATAAATATAACATTTCCTCGAGTGGGAATCGAACCCACGATCCATTAATAATCGAATATGCGTTAAATGAAAAAAATACATTTTTAGACGTTTTAAATATATTTTACTCATCCCAGAACTCTTATTTCCATACTAGTTTCCTTAATAAAAAAAATATAAAATTATTCATAAAAATTCATGTCGAGATGAGCATTCTCGTTAAGTTTATTAATATCACTTAGGTAAACTTGCG
>JAEBDU010008587.1:3176-13598 GCA_016802625.1 Heliconius numata | reverse complement strand
AATATGTGGAATATATGGAATAAATTTGGCAATACATTTGAGTAGTAAGTATTTTTGTTTCCAATTTGAATTGACACCCGGCTTTTCACAACTCAAAACGCAATGCCTCGAAAAATTCTTCAGAAAGTGGGGAACGGAGTGTCTTAACATTTGGTTCCCTCTGCCTACTTTTCTATGTGCGGGATTCAGCGTGAAGCTGTTTTTTTAATCACGACATCTCATGACCATGCTATTCTAATAATTAAAATATGACTTCAGTGCACGATGCTACATTCTGCGGAAGGCGCGTGCATCCTGCAGTTTGGTAAATATCACATGAACTCGATGACCCTGGCGAATGCCACGTGCGCTCGCGCTTTGTTCTCTTATGCTTCCTAAATATTTGGTTTAAACTACATTTGAAATGGATACACTTTGTAGTTTGTTTTAATTAGCTATAGTTTTATCAATAAGAGCTTAGTAACGCTAATTATTTATAAAATATGTTTCACAGATTGTTATGCAAATTTAGTACCGAAAATGAAACCATAGTATAATTAAAATTATTTTCCTTAACAGTACTAAATAATAGCTTTTGTAACAAATTGGGTGTAAATGTCTTTTATTATGACTTTTGAAGTTCATCTTTACTTCTTCGGGTATGTTTGACATTTTTGCTTATTGTTTATTGTATACCGGAATCAGCTCCAATACACAAATATTTCTTTTTCTATTTTAATCACAGCATTTCCTGGATCGGGATCTCAACTTTAACCTAAGAGTGCTGCCAGGCACGTCTTAATAGAGCCACGAGGCCATTTTAAAAAATCTGACGCCATTTTAATTTATTTATTTATTTTAAAACTTGTTAATTTTAATTTTATTTATTAGGTTAAAAAACATTTTAATGCTTTCTTTTAGTATTAATATGGCTTGCCCGTCAGTCGTCAGTGACCAAAATGTGAAGCATCTGGTCATATACTGCATACGTGTGATAGGATGTGAGAGAAAACATTCTTTCTTTAATCAGCGGTAAGTCGGTAACTTTCCTCAGTAACTACGTAATTAAATAGAGTGTCAATGTTAATTGATGTTTCTGTTTACATAGTAATAAAAAGTTGCTTTCTTCTTATGATATCAGACAGGTCTGAAAATTTTTTTATTATTTGGTATGGCAACAATAAAAACATAATAATTGCAAGAAACACGTTTTTTCTGTATTCTAAAAGTATTAAATAGTTCATTTCCTCGAGTGGGAATCGAGCCCACAAACCTCAATAAATAAATAGAATAAAAATTTCATAATATCAGTTAGCTAGTATCTATTCTATAATTTTGAAATTAAAAAGAATCCTGCGTAGATCATATTTAATACCCATAAAATAAATTAAACCAATATTTTTTTTTCTTACATTTCTTTTCTCACATTTCATTTCAAACAAAGCATGTCACTATGAAACTTAAAAGCTGTCTTTTTTTTATTTAATCAGATTAGACAGTATGTTATAACAATGGCCGTTATCTGTAGACCACCCAAATGACAGGTTGAAATCTACCTTATAAGTTTTGTGTTTGTTCTTGAAATTGATACATATAATTATAATTTATAAAACACTTCAAATTGATTGTATTTCTTAGTATTTCTTAGTATTCGACTCTGCCTCTCGTAAAGTGCGGCGTTGGGCCCTGTGAAAAAAATGAACATGGCGACTTAATAAAAAAATATTTTTTGGATTAAATTGTTAGTTACTAGTTAGTATTTATATATTATTTTATCCTTATTATTAATTAATATTATATAATATTTTATCTTGTAGTACTACCGTAGTATTTTTACCGCAAGATAATATTTTTCCGTTATTTATTAATGTTGTAGTTGTTTGTAGACCACAATATTTTAATTTTATTGTAAATTTTAATTGTATTTATATTTTATATTTAATTATTTTTTTTATATTTAATGAAATATCATTATATTTAAATTTAAATATTTTTTTTTGTTGAAGTTGTCACAATTTTTCACTTATTAGGTATAGCAGTTTAATTAGACACAGTTTAAAGTTATCATATATAATTTATTAAAACTTGCTTTGCATATAAGTATTTTATGTATGCATTTGTGTATAATTTAAGATTACAGAAGTTTAAAAATTTCACTTATATGACGTAAAAATTAGCAGAAGAACGAAGCGCGTCAATCAGTCTATTAGTACAAACTTGTTCTACAATGTGTTCGACGTTCATACGATACACTCTCTCTTTTGCATTGCGTAGGCGCAGACCACACAGGCCGGCAGACAGGCGCTTACTCAATAAGGCACCGTACACACTGGGTAGTTGGGTTACAAGAAAGCATTACGACAATAAAATGGTCTCGATTTCCAATTCGCTGGAACAGATCCTATTACCTATCCTTTTGCACAATGCTTGGTAAAAAATGTTCCGTAATCGCCTTCCTTGTTGGTATTGTTCGATTGTTTTTTTTTTTATTTTGTGAGGAATGTCGGTTAGTGCTTAGAAAAAGTTATAAGTTTTTTTTGTATGATGTTATATAGAATTTTATTTTGAGCATTAATAATAATATTTTTTTTAACAGATTTCTTTTATTGAAAATTCGAAATTATTTACCGTTACCACCACGTCAGGATATACGTATTATATGTGTTTATCAAATCATTATGAAATGGTGAAAATGGCCTTGTTGAGTCATTTTTCCCATTTGATGATGTAAAATATAAACAGAATTTGGAACGCAATTATATGTGGGTAATAATAACTAGGAAAAAATTAAAATAACTCTTAACAATTATTAATTAATAGGTAAAATAAATTTCCTAAATAATTTTCAGTCTATATGCAAATATACAAAATGTATACACTTTAGTTAGTTCAAATTATTTGGACAAACACTATTAATATAATGCAGTACAATTGTTTATTAGAGTTCATTAACACTCATCGTTAGGCAGCTTCCTGCACTATTTTGTGGTTTATTTTCACACCATATGGTTACAAAGCTCTCGACATATAAATAGATAGATATAGATATAATATTTAAATATATTCATTCTTATTGAATTATCTGTTTCATTAAGAAAAAGTTGATTTTTTGTAAGGCTAAGACTTTTTGCCCGAAAATAATTATAAAAGCAATTTAGAGGAATTTGAAGCAAATTGACAAAATCTGTTTTTTAGTTTTATACTACTAAAAGCAAAGAAAACCTAGTGTTAACACAGCTTCGTCCCTCACTTTCCGCCGCAACCTGGAGGCATTGCGTGTTGATAGCGTAACACAACGCCGCGTTTTACTTCTTTACCGGAGCAAAGAAATGTTTTTTTATCAAGATTAAATGTTTTTTCGGCATTTCCGATAGCCATCTTCAGTAGGTACCTCTATAATAAAAACGTTCCACAAAAAGCTTCTATACTCTTATCAGTAACACACTTTTTATGCGTCTAACAAAGCATTTCAGGAAAGTTGCATTTGATAACTTTATCATCATGACCAATTTCCTGTATTTTGTTAGCTTGTTGTTCTGTAGATACAAGCGAGCTGTACATACACACTGACTCACTTATGATATAATATTTGTTTTAACAAGAAATTTTGCGGTCTCTCTATCGTTTTTCGCAAAAACATTTAAGGAAAACGAAGTATGACGATACGTTCATGGTCATCGACTGGCGGACTGAATTCAAATAAAAGTTGGCGAGGACTTGACAATTGTTCAGTTATTAGTTACGATAGCCTTAAGGTAACCTTTAGGTATCGTGACAGTATTTTTTTTTGTTATCAGTAATATAAAATTTGTTGGATTGGTTAGGTTAAGTAAGTTATTTAATTACTTTATTTTAATATCTAACGACGTCGACGACTAAAGACGGTCTTGCATTTTTTTAGTGTTTGTAAAAATACCCGCATACAGCAGGTAAGGCATAAGGAACCAATGGTTAACATATTCCGATCCCCAATTTTCGTCGAATTTTTCGAGGCATTGTTTGTTGAGTGGTGGAATCAGCGCCGGGATTTTGTCTTCGTGCCAGAGTGAGAAATAATCCCAATAGTGGGCATCGAGCCCACAACCGTCGCGGTACAATCACACTCCTGTGTCCACGCATTACGACGGCTTCACTTTACTTTTAATCTTTATCATTTTACGTCAAATTGGGGGAACATCTACTCGTATATCACAAATGCGATAGCACTGTTACTCAGTTAGAATATTCTCAGAATTCCTCAAGTTATCTATCGCGAAGTTCAGATATAATCTAAAAAGTTCCACTAGGTTTTTTGTTGAATAACGGTTTTGTAAGGACAAATGTATAAAAAGTTGTTTTGCTTAGCTTGTAATTTTTTACTAGACTCATTATAAGTATTATGATTATATATTCATTATTGCATTAATGCATAATGCCTTTTAATCTGATGATGAGGAGGTAATATGATTAGTATATAATACTAAGTCAGGGATCCTTAACTTCTAATAAGGATTCATGTTTATATCACCAGCATCAGCCAGGCAGGGTCTAACCGTATACGATGGTTGTAGGTTCAATCCTAACTCGGGGAAATTAAGTAGTAAAACTCAGAATAAAATAAATATTTATAGGGGCTCTCATAAAACAAACGTGATATTTCGTGTGCGACTCTTGCCCGGTTTTTTTTATTTAACTGTTTATGCCTTTTGGTCCTGAAGTTTAAAGAAAAAAAAAAATTAATCGTGAAAATTGAATCCGTCTTGGCGCAGTGGGACAGTTGTAAAGGATGGTTTTAAGTTCGATTTAATTTCACTCGGGTAATGGTTGTATTTGAATTATCAAATATTTTTTTAAGTTCCATCTAGAGTTTCAAAATTTTAACTTTAAATTTCAGCAGTAACAGGTAATAAATGGAAGAGTAAAATTATAAAGCCTGAGGTAGAGATAGGCACCAGTTTTAAAATTTTCAATAATATTTATTGATTACGCACAAAAATTAAACTGAGATGAACTATCTACAATATATTTTAGCTGGTCATTATACCAGGTCAAACAGACCTGAACTCTTCGCCTGGGTATTCCCATGCACGTAAGTGCATGATGCATGCAGATGCTTGGAAATTACACAACCTTCTTATTGCATTAGGTATATGCTGTGTTGATTAAGGAAATAAATGATGTAGATATATTTATGCTTAAGGAAAAGCGCGGTGTTAAGTTGCGCTACTCAATAACACACAATACTCTTGAGTTCATACTGTTATATAAAATTAGCGAAACATTTTTTTAATATAAAGAACAGATATTAGATATAGCTTCTCAGAAACAATGTCATTAATATCTCCAAGTCAATAACTTAGGGTTACCTAAAAGCTAATAAGGAAAAAGAGAAGTAATTATGCAATTCAATTTTGTCACGCGATGACGTCATCGCTGCGACACGTCCGAGGTCATTGATGGTCACGGTAGCGCGCCGGATAACAATCATCGGTTACGACCGATAGAACCGAATGTTTAGGGTTGATATCGTTTTATTCAAATGAATCAATAAAAAATATATTTATGGATATATAACTTGTTTTCAATATTATGTTTCTGAGTTCTAAGTCATTTGAAACACTATGTTTTACAACATTACCCTTATATATTGAATGAGGGACTGTTTTTTGTTTTACTCTGTAGCTCTAGCGTGGTAACCAGGGACAAGGGAGTGTCAAACCTAGTCAATCTCTTCATACCTCTTTCGCTTCGTCCAATGTCATCAATCCAATGTTTATATGCCTTCCGAATGATCCTTATGCTTTTTACGTAACTTTCCTCCAGTATTTTCGAAGGTCAGCGGAAGTGAAAACGGAGAGATTTATCAAAAATATTTATAAATTTTCTTAATATTTAGGGTTTAATAAATAGTCAGCCCTAATAAATAATTACATAGTGTAATAATGAAAATGACAGTGATCGCTTTGATACCGGCTCTACAGTGATGCTCGCTGAGCAACTGAATGATTCATTTTATTTTGTTATTAGATACTTTTTTATGTTAAATACTGTAAAAACGTAGACGAGTCTGTCTGCTTATAATGAAAGTAACTACTAGATTAGTGAGATAGGTAACTAAATTCAAAGTTCTCAGCAAGTTTTCTCAGAATAAATTTGAAAGATAGGATGAATTTGTATTTCTCAATTCGTATATTTTAACTTTTAAAGTATATTTGACACCTATATAGGACTTATAGAGCTGTAAACTAAATATCGACCCTTTTTTGTAGGTTTTTTATTTCATTTATTAGGTAAGAGTATAGTAGCAGGTATTTAAGTAGACTTGTAGAGATGGCCTATAAACATTTATATGAATACAACGCAATATAAGAATCAAAGATAAAAGAAATAAATCTCACAAGAAAGTAAACATTTAAACTGAGATCAATAAAAAGAAACGAAAAAACATCAAAGAACCTGTAAATCAAAATTAATTTCCAGAATCAAAATGTCACGTATTCCATAACGCCTTTACACATGAAGTACTATATGACAGCATGTTTTGCTTACTATTTTGTAGGATTATAGATCTTATTTTTATTAAGCTAATGGTTCTTTTTGTAATTTTAGTTTATTTTTATTTGGGTGTCTAAAGTATTTAAAGATTTAATGTACCATTAACATTCCATCTCGGTAATGAGACATGGAGATACTTTCTTATAGGGATTAAGATTTAAACAGTGTAACTAATTTTGTGAGTTATTTAAGAATGGTAATATATTTGTATGGATATGGACTGTCGATATCAGCTTCACGCTGTATAACGCACACAGCAGGGTAGGCTGAGGGAACCTAGTGTTAAGGCACTCCGTTACCCATTTTCCGCCAATTTGTGAAATATAATACATGTGAAATGTAACCATATCAGTCCATAGCTACACATGTGCTAATGCAATTTTTTTTTTCATCAATTTGTGTAAATACAACTCTTATTTTTTTATTTGTGAAATTGGCAAAATAGCTGATATCTTAAGCTTAAAATATATATATAATACACAAATTACTCTACTAGTATAATTGTATATTTTTTTTAAAGTTACTTTTTTAAAAAATTGTGTTTTGTTTTTCTTAAAACAGTCTTTCTTCTTTAGTCATACATAACTAAAGATAGGTTGTGTACAATCTATTAAAATAAGTATTAAAATGTTGATTTATGTAAACTATTAGTAATTATGAAATGATAGATGAAAATAATTTAATAGTAGAAACTAGGCATTAAAAGTATAATAAAGACCAGAACCATAAATAAAGATATTAAATGTGATTAAGTGAAGGATAGTTGTAGATTCAATTCCTCTCAGGATAATTTGTATTTAAAATATATTAAAGGTTTTGGTTAGGGTTTCCCAAATTTTTACCAGCATGCCAAATTATAACTAAGAAAGAACTTCTCCAAATGTGTACATACTGAAACGAGCTATATTTTAGAAAAAAAAAACTGACAGACTTGTCTGACATGTTTATTTCAAAATAATTTAAAATTCCCCAATTTTAAACGAGAGAAATATATACCTTTAATTCACAAGATAACCAAACAAGTGGCAAGCGTAAATAGTCAGTGGGAGCGGCAGCAGAAAGTAACCGATCATTCGCCAGTGTTTATGAGCTGAGAAAGCTGTCCATTCAATAACTAACTGCATTTTTATTACATACCTGCCTTTAGTAATGATTTGTTATGAACGTTGTCTGTGTATTTGAAATTTGTATAAAGGTATAATTAGGTTTTTTTATGCTTCACGCTGTATTCCGCACATGGCAGGGGAGGCAGAGGGAACCTGGGGACCTAGTGTTAAGATACTCCGTTCACATGAACGGCTTACACTTACGCAGGAACGACATACACTTACCACTATATTTGATTAGACTAGGAACACATCTATCGTGAAGTTTGAACACATCACCTCGTTCAGTCAGGAGTCTGTGTGGCCATTAAGAACTTTTAGCAGTTTTAGCAGTTTTAGTTTGAGTTTAGTTCGTCTTCTAAAGTAGTGTTTTTAAATGAGACAGTGTTTTTAAATTCAATGCACGACACATATCCTTACATTTTATAAAATCTAAATCATTAGGTTAATGTTCTATGAAAGTAAGTTAATATTTAAATCTTATCTATTAGATTTAATTTTATCTGGTTTTTATAGGCTTCAATATTGTATCGCTACGGTTTAATTTTATATAATTGTACTCGTATACCAATATACTCGTTATAGTAAGGTGCTATTAAAACTAGATTTTTATCCATGTATTGCCGTAGGCAGATTGCTAGTAATAAATACATATATGAGGTGATTAATGTGTTCTGAGGCTATAAGAGAAAGGTGATGAAAGTTATTTAATAATAAAATAATACACTATCGATAACGGGTCCCTGCACTTGTTTCACTCGCTTAGAAGAAAAAAACATTGTGATCTATATATATAAAATCGAAAGGTCACTCACTCACCACGAAATCTCAGAAACTACAAGTGCTAGGAATCTCAAATTTTACATAGGAGTTATTTTTATAGGACGTAGGTGCTCACTAAGACGGGAATTTGCAATATTCGCCTTCTAAGGAGTTGTTTTTGGGGTTGAAAGTTCTCAAATTTTGCTTGAACGTAACTTATAGGAAATAGGTACTCATGGAGACAGAAATTAATAATAACGTAGTTCACGCAGACAAAGCCGCGGGCGGGCCGCTAGTATTATATAAAAGTCAATGCCACCTGTGTATGGGCTGTTAAGATATTTTATTGTTTAATTTATTTACCTTATTTACATATTAAGATAAACCTTTTTAATAATGATATATATCATATAATATAATTAATATATTTTTTTTAAGTATTCACAGATTAATAATTAGTGATTAAATGTATATATTTATAAAATATATAGTTACTTATCCACTCATATTATGTTCTGGTAGGTTCTTTCTAGTCAAAAATTTACTGTCTCACATATAATTAATAAATATTTTTCTTTATAGCAATTAAGTGATTTTAAGTAAATTAATCATAAAATATAAATTCTTGGTAGCGATTCTGCGCTTTGTGTAAAAATGACATCTGACGTGCATTTTTTTTGGATTGTTGTGTAAAACAATTTTAACATATAAAAATGTTTATTGGAGTTTATTGTTATTATTTATATATTTATTCTAAAAATATAAAAACAAACGTTAATGATTTAAAAAAAAGTTTTTTATATATTTTAGATAGATATTTAGTACCTACAAGAGGGTTATTTTTGGTCTATATTATAGTAAACAAATAAATGAATAGCAGTCAAGTTATTTTCTACAAAAGGAAATAGTTATTTCAATACCTCAATTAAAGTTCTGAGAAAATAACATGAACGCAAAGTAATAAATAGATGGTTTCTAACCGTTCGTGCTTATATGACGCTCCGGGCGATTCTTCTATTTAATTTTTGTTAAGTGAAACTATATTTATCTAGAAGGTAGTATCTTCATTTTCTACACTTAACTTCTACACCTATTTATATTAACTAGGATAGTTAAGTAAATTGCTGTAAATTATTATTATTTTACTGTTGTCACAATTGAAGATAAACATGTTTTTATTAACTCACGACAGAGAGAGAGAGAGAGAGAGATTTCATTATTTATTTTAAGTAAATTAAAAGTGTAAAATACTTACTTACTTTTAATTTATTCTTAAATATTATATTCTAGAACGAAATTTCGGAAACGAACGAATGAACGAACACAGTATGTATCTCAATAAAGTATAATGGAAAAATGGCCTAAAGTATAATGGATAAATTAATTTTTAACAAAAAGAAAAACCGACTTCTAACAACGAACTAAAAAGTGAAAAATAATTATATAAAGATTTTGTAATTTTGAAGTCTAGGTGGTGGTAGTGGTTGTGATTGTTCTTTGTAAAACTTCATTTAATTAGCTATTATTTTTGTGCAAAGTTACATTTTGGTATATTGACAAGAACATACATAAAATGTATTCGGGTGAATTCGGAATCTCCCTTTTTTGAAGTTGGTTGAAAATGAGAACATTCTCTTTTTTGAGATTGGTTGAAAAGAAATGCAACGATCAGGAATCTCACCTCTGACATCAATTTAAAAAGTTTTTGCTTGTAACTATTACAGTATAATCAATTTTTTACCAAAAAAAAAACAAACTTTCTCAATTTTCACCGGATTCCATAATCGGAACCTAACCAAACTTTCACCAAATTATCCTTGAAGTGTATCCTTTCAAATAAAAAAAGAATCATCAAAATCGGTCAGCGCGACATTGAGTTATTCGGCTATTTGTCGCGCACATACATATGTGATTTTCTCATAGATACCATTGTCAGACATGGACCAAAAAAAAATGGGACCATTCGGGAAGCTTCACCTTTCAAATAAAAAAAAAATTTTCAAAATCGGTTCACCCAGTCAAAAGTTATGAGGTAACAAAC
>JAEBDU010008585.1:4117-19800 GCA_016802625.1 Heliconius numata | reverse complement strand
TTGTTAATTAAAAAAATATAATTTCAATGTTAAACAACAACAACAACAACTTATTAAACAACATTTTTTTTGAGCTTCACGAATGAAAGAAATGGGCATTTATCTATTTCTTTTATTTTAAATATTATTTATTCTGTTTTTCTGGTTTTCATTATATTATCACTACCTATCCTATTGGAAAAAAATACGTAGGTACTTATTACTAAAATTGAAATACAGTTCAATAAAAAAATATTCATGTTGCCTGTAAAAACACTTATGATTTAAATATTAAAGGAAACTACAGAGGTTGTTGTTGAGTACTGAATAAATATGAGCCGATCATGACTACGAATAAAATTTTAACCGTATTGTTCTTAGAAAACTCTGAAAGGAGTTGTTTTTTTATATATTTTCATATACTACAAACTATAGTGGATATTTTATTCCGGAAATAGAATTGCAAATATATTTCAAAGAGTGCCCGTTTTTCATAAATTTAAAAAGGGGTTTACTTACGTTTTTATGAATGGATTTTTCTCTCTTAATTAAAGTTTCTGAGTTACATGTTTTAATGAATGCTCAAAATTCTATGATATTTAATGGTCCATTTTTACATAAAGCTCTACTTCACTAGCTTTGTCCATTTTAATCTTAGTTTTGTAAAGTAAATTTTTTGCATAATATACTCGTATTTCTTTATATAGTGCTGCATACGCAGCTAGTGTAGGTTATAACTAATCTATTTTTAAAATAATAAGTAAAACTGTTTATACAATTTAGTCTAGAGAATAAAGGTAGATAAAGGTAGAAATATTTATATTTTATATAATACCTACATATACCACCTACAAAAAAATATCTTAGATATTAGGTTATATTGTTTTAAAATGATCTATCCTTAAGAAATTGAAATTGCATTAATTCATTTAATTTAATTGCATAAATTTATGTAATTATTATAATTGCTGTTAATATTTCATAATGAAGTTTCATATTGCTAAAATAACTTTATCATATCGACTACGTATTTATTGGAATGAATTAGCCGTAGATACTTGAAAACTCGGCCTAGTGGAAGTTTTCCACTCGCTGCACTTTCTCGCCCCGCCACGCCGCCGCGCGCCTTTGAGCTTATTTTCCGCTTTGGAAATTTGTTTTCTTTCTCTTGTTTACTATAGATTGGTTTTACATATATGTTTGTCTTTTTACATGATTTCAGTTATTCAGTCAATGATAAACTTGTGGCGAAACTCAACGCTGCAAAGATATAGCCAAAGGTTTACTAGAGAAGTAAAATGAAAATTAATATAATGATCCCCAGATTTAATTTAATTTATCCCAAAAACATAGATTAGATTAGGTTTTGTACCTGCTGAGTAAAAATTAAACGCAATTATTTTTAAATCTGCAGAGTACTAGTAATCTGTGGAGTCTCTTTTGGATGAAGCTAAGAAAGTTGTTTATTAAGAAACCCACATCTGGTATAAGAAAACATGCAAAATTCAAGTTAAGTCCCCCCCATTTTTTGCTCAGGAGGTTTGTTTTATTTTTCTTGTTTACTCACAATTGGTTAGACACGTTACATGTTTGTCTTTTTCACATTCAATGTTTATCAGATTTTGATTCAAGTGAAAGCTCTTGTAAGCTCTTATCGAACTTTCCTTATGTCTATATTAGGTTGTTGTTTTTTTGTTTAGAATAGAATTAGAATTTAGATTTTTTTTTGTTTATATACTTACAAGTAATATGATGAAGCTATCGTAACACAGTGGCACAATATGTGGTTGTGTAACCGATGATTGTGGGCTCGATTCTCAGTCAGAGGAATCTATTATTTGATATTTTCGCTGTTTTAGTAATAAAAAGCACGGTGTTGAGTAAGTTCATAGTTTTTTGTTAGATAATAATTATTATTATTTAAAAAAATTATTTGTCTATATTTTATAAATAATATTTAGTTAAATTAAGATAGTAATAGATTTTTAAAATTTTAGTTAATGAAATACAATACTCAATTAATTAAACGAATATTTTCAGGACAATAAATTTTGGCATACCTAAGATAATTAAGACTATCTGCCCGATATCGAGACATTGCCAGTTCATTGGCGGAACTTAGCACCGCGCTTTGCCGCGCTTACCAGAGCGAGAAAATGAAAACAATAATATGCCATACTGTTTGATTATTTACGAGAAGTCTTACCGCACCTGCCCTTTTTAAATTTAGAAGTTGGAAACAAATATCAATTTCAATAAAAGTTTTGTTAGTTCTATAAATTTCTATTACAGCCAAGATAAACAGTCTTTAATGTTCTGGTCATGCTGGTGTAAAACATACATATTTACTTAGAAGTATTTTTCTTTCTTTTTATAGCTTCACGCTGTAACCCGCATGTAGCATGGTAGGCAGAGGGTACGTAGGAATCTAGTGTTAAGATACTCTGTTCCAGTACTGTACATACAGACAGTATACGGAGTATAGTTTGTGTACGGAACTCTAATAATAAGAATTCCTCCGAATGGATCAAATCTACTACCACCAACAGAGATAAAACAGCTTCAAAAACTTAAAAATTATTATGAAATAAACTTTCTTAACAAATATAACACGCAGCGCATGATCTTCATGCGTTGAAAGTTCGTTAACTTTGCAATCTTTAAAGTAGAAAATTAGCTTCATCTGTTTACTTGTAGTTAATAGAGATATGAAGAGCAGGTGTAAGAGAAGTCACAGTAATTAGGAGAAAACGTCTATATAAGTTTTCAAAGCTTTTAAACTTAAATTAACATTTTACATTTAATATGCAGAAATACGAAATGTGAGTGAGATGTGAAAGACTATTCTAAAAACGACTCTGCTGTTACACTCTTACTTTAATATTTAATTATATTTTATACTATTCTTTAAGACCTATATAATAGGTATTAAAGTAAAGAAAGCAAATCGTCGCACAACGGTACAAACGTGCGACAGGTTGTGGGTTCAATTTCTACTTGAGGAAATTAAATATTTGACATATTCTTTTTCTTGCTCTCCTAAGTGCGGCGTTGAGCTCTACCATTCAACATCCAATGTTTTCAGAATTTATAACACTAGGTTCACTTTGCTTACCCTGCTGTGTGTTATTTACACTTTAGTGTGAACAAAACAAAGCCTTATAGAAAAATAAGAAACGCTATTATTTCTAATTTTGAAAAACATTTATGTTCTATAGTCACTTTAATGACAATTTTTTTAAGGCTTTTTATAAAAATACGCAATGATCTTATATACAAATTTCAAGGAAAAGAATGTTTGTATTTAAATTATTTAATTTATTTTGCAACTTAATGTAAAAGATACGGCGTTTAGTTCTGTCACCCAAATTTTTATTTCTTAGTTTTAAAAAGATGAAAAGTCCAAAAACATTGTGGGATATTTATGAGCAATGTAACCGCTCGAAATGGAAGTTTTCATACTTTTACGTTAGCAGTGAGTGCAGTTGCGAAACCACAAGTTGCAAATTCTAAAAGCAGCTTACACTTTAATAACGTGAGTAAGCTTTTGTACCAACTACGCAATACCTACTAAGCAGATAAAATGTTGTCCTAGAAATTGTCAAAGACCTAAGTCGAGAATATTTTAAATAAACATTTGTCAAAGTTAAAGTTCCTTTTTCAGCTCCTTAAATAATTACTTCTATCAATACTATCTATATTGTCTGTACTATTATTATAAAGTCGTAGATTCAACTAATTTGGTTGGTGATGTAATTTCAAGAATATGTATGTTTGTATATATCTCAAGAATATATTTGATAATTGTTTTTGCATTTAATAGTTCCTTAAACGACTAAGGTATAAGGTTATTATAGTTTTATCATGTATATCGGTATAGTCCCAATATAGCCCACTGTATCTTTGGGCAGAGTTACGTAGAATATGTCCAAAAGCGACGCCGCAAAATATCTTGGTTAGGATTTAAGAGAGCAGACGGAGAAATTTCTACATTTAAAGATGCAAATTGATGCATTGATAGGGGAGTATTCGTATTTTACGCTTAATTTGTATAAACTTTAGCATTGATATTCTATTACAATTTATGCCATTAATACTATTAATTGTAGCTACGAGGTATGCGTTCCGCATAACAAAATTTGGATTATTCATTATTTAGAGGCTAATCGTGGCTAATTAAATGTATATTTTAATTTCCTGCTCCTGGTGTCGAGGCAAAGTGAGGCGATGAAACCCGCCAAACACACAAATTCTGCGGAAATAGGCAATGGAGTATCTTAAAACTAGGTTCCCTCTGCCTACCCTCCTGTTAGCGGGATAGCGCGTGAAGCTGATTAAATTAAATGATGTTTGGAAAGCTAAACGTCAATATAAAATCTTATATAATCCAGAGCTTAATAAATCTAATTACCGATAAAAAGTGCAACGTAATACTAACATTATAATAAATTTTATAACTAAAAATAATTTCCTTTTTACATCAAGAATATTTATTACCTGGAAATATTATAAGAGCGGGTTACGTAAAATATTGAAGAATGCAATTATACCCAAAGGGTTTCCACGCCCATATTACTTAACGAGAATGAATGAGGTTCGGAAAGTTAAACTATAAGGCGATCGAACAAATTCACTATCGCTGGGGAGTGCTTTGTCTTGAAAATGTAAAGAATTAATAAAGATAAAGAGTCTTTTTAAATATATATTTTTATATAAACTTATGTACTTATGAAGTCGTAAATGTAAAATGATTTAAATATAATCATTCTTCCGAGTGAAGATTGAACCCACAAGTCTCGCAATACATCGTTTGAACTACCGTTTGAATTTTCTTTAAGGTATATAATTAAAAGTAATTTGTTTATATGTATAGTAGTATTTTATAGTATTTTGTAGAGCTTTCAGTATATTATTTATATTCTTACTTTATTATTTTTATTTATCTCTTGATTATCAAAGGTTGTCTGTAAAAGATCACTTACAACCATTAGGTCATCTATGAATATTGCATATATTTTTTTATTTTATTATCTGCGAATTAAACAACAAATCATATCTTTTTATATTTAATGTTTACAATTATTATTTATTTTCTCCGAAATAGCGTAGCGACAGTATATCTGACTGTAGGCGTCACAGTTGTGGGTACGATTTCCAACTTAGGAAAGTTAATTAGTTTAATTTTATTGCGCTGGTAACAAAACAACGCCGCGTTGAATTCCGCTATTGAACATCTAATGTCTCGAAAAATTGGTGGAAGTTAAAAAACGGAGTGTCCCAGTTCTAGATTTTCACTGTCCACCTAACCATTTGCGGAATACAGCGTCAATAACGTAGCTTATACGTAAAAGGCCAACACATATACGTAAACTTTAACGTTACTAATATAACTCTATCATTATAATATAAAAGTGCTACAAAGTAAATGCTACCAGCAAACTTTTATTACATAGAAGATTGATGTTAATCCTGAGTGGAGGTGAAAAAGGATGTCGTTGATACTTTGTCACAATATGAAAAATTATTTGCTACAAGTTCATGGCAGAAGATAGTATTTTTATCTTCAGTCATTTATAATAAAAAAATATATAAAAAATATGTTAGAAATTATGTAAAAAAATAACAAGAGGATATATGCTATATTATAATAAGTATTGAAGTTATTAATCTACAATCTGTAATATAGATTAACATAATAAAGAGAGGAAAAATATATTGTGACAATTTATTTTTTTATTCCTACTATAGAGTATACGTTTGATAAAAAAACCTAAAAACGAATCAATAGACTCTATGTTTTTCGCCTACTTATGTCTTCTTCTTCCTGGCATTAATCCCGGCTATTACCAGGGACTGCCTTCCTTCTCAACCTACTCCACTTTGCACGGTCTACTGTCGGTTTTTTCGGTTTTTCGCCTACTTATGTATACAATGAATAATATTAGATACTCCAATTAAAATACATAATATGTTAGACTATTTTTATCTATGTTTCATCACAAAGGAAAAACTTGCTTTGTCATCAAGTCACGTTCGTTATTTTTACACCTCTCCTATTGAGAAAAATTGGTATATAACAATCTCCATGGACGCGCAGTAGCGCATACTGATTAGAATATTAAAGCGAGTGTCGTTGGTGTAATTTTACAGTGTTATAATAATAGAGAAAAACATATATAAGTATATATATTATCATATAACTAATAGTTATTAGACACTAAATTAGTGAGTCGTCACTATGTTTTCTTTTTGAGGCCAGTATAATGCCGGGGTATAAGCATGTGACTGTAAATGCGACAGGTAGTGAATATTTAATATTTTCTTCGTTCTGGTGCCTAGGTAAAGCGCGGGGTTGAGTTCCGCCACTCAACAGGCAATGTATGAGTTCTCTCGGCTTACCCTATTGTGCGAACTCAGCGAGAAGCTGGTAAAAAATCTGTTGGAAATATTTAGTAAAATGATTTAATTATTGATATTAGATAACAGTCATGTAAAGCTATGAGAACATAATATATGGTAATGTTGCTTAAACAAACGAGCTTCAACTTAATACATTCAGATGGGACCAGGGAAATTATATCACTTATAAATCAACCAAGCTGGAATCAAACCGCAATCTGACACTCTCCCACTGAGCCACTACAGCGTTAATTTAAGTCCTAATTTTACTTTTAATACGAATTTTTCCTATCATTCTATAGTCCATTAGTTTTGCAAGTATTCAAATTAATCTTTGAAAACTTTCATATTATTAATAGACGAAAACTTCCATAAATCTATTAAACCATAAATCTTCGCAATCTTCAAAGCTTATTTTGAAAACTGCAACTGATAACAAAGTAAGAATATCAATCAAAAGTTACAATTAAAACTGTAATAGATCGTTTCAGAACGAAGAGTTAACTCTACGGAGCTACATAATTGAAGATGAGAAAAGTTTTTTTAATAACTCTCAGGTGAATTCTTATCTCCCTTTAGAGCTGGGCTAGATGATGCGTTTTTTTGCTTATTAAAATGCCGTCATCAGGACGAACTAGTTGAAGTATCAGTGTTTTTGCAGGTGGTTTACATGGGAACAGGATAATGCGTGGTAGTATGTTGACGTAATACATGAGCCCTTAGTATCTTCGAGGCAGTGCGTGTTGAGTGGCGAAATTCAACGCCGGGTTTTTGTCTTGATGCGAGATCGAAGAAACGAAAATATCAATGAATTTCCTCGAGTGGGGATCGAACCCACAACCGTTGTGTTATAGTCACATGCTTATGCCCGTGCCATGACGGTCTCAACAATATCAAAGAACAATTAATTAATGTACGCAATTAACAATTTAAATTCTAATCATCAATTTAGTAACAATTACAATAAAAGCAGAGACGGCTATATTTTTCGGTGGACAGATTATTTGCTAATAAAATAAGTCTTATATATCTTTATGATCAATAAATTTATACGACATCGACAGTCGTAAAATTGTATAATTAATTTAGGTTATATTTTATTGTATTAGGTATTATGTTTACCAACTATTCTATTTCTATTTCTTACTCGGTTAGATTTTATTTTATTATTAAAGTGAGAATTGGAGAGAATTTTTCAGCGGAAAGGAGAGAATTTTTCAGCGTCTCGCTGTATCCCGCATGTAGCAGAGTAGGAAAAAGGAACCAAAGATACTCCTTTCCCGTTCCCTAAATCAGGAGGCATTCAACGCCGCGTTTTTCCCCGACACCAGAGCGAATTTCATTTCCTCGAGTGGAAACCGAATCTACAACTTGTCGCGAGTATAGTCACGCTCAGCTGGCGTGTTTATATGAGAATTTTGGAGAACCGACAAAACTTTTGTTTGTAAAGTCTAGTTTGCGACGTGATGTGGTAATCCCGTGGAGTTAAGCTACATATAGCAAAAGTTTCTGCCATTCTAGGCACAATATATATAAAATGGAGTTATAACGAGCTAAAATAGCTTTTGAATTTATTGAAGTTCTATTTTACAGTTTTTTACGTTATTCCTCAAAACTTATAATATGATATTTGATACCAAATTTTATTAGAAAGAATTAAATAGTAAATTTTTGAACTAAAAGCTTTATTGTAACTTAATTCTAATTAAATTAAATTGATGTAAGCATTAACAACGAAAATATACTTAATTTAATAAACTAATATATGCATAGTGTGTAAGAACAAAAGTAAAGTAACTATTTTATGCTTGCTCTATGGTATCTTAAACTTTGTTTTACAAATACCACATAAAGTTCATCGCGTCTCGATGGCTTTTAAGAATCTCTTGATCGACCTTCCACCATCTCTGTGAAACCAGGTCAAGAACAAACTAAATCCTATTATGAGGGGACAATCTATACGTCTGATCAAACTCTAGAGAATCTCGGTAATAAGTCATGAAATATAATTAATTAAAAAGATAGAGAAAATGAAGTTGATATTTTGTATTGGAAGTTAATAAGTTTCTTTTATAATGAACGATTTATTATTAATCCCCAAATTTTAGTATAAAAATATATAATAGGATTTAGGTTATAAAATTCTCTTGTATTGAAGAATTTTAAATATAATTCTTCTGAGTAAGAATAGAACCCACCTAATAAGTCAGCCTAAGCGTCAACTAATTATTAATATTAGAATTACTATGAAAACAAATAAATTAATCTCGTTTACATATAAATAGTCTTTTATTGGACGAATTGTTAATGATCTTAATGAAATTCAGTACTAAAGAATTCTGTTCTGCATTTCAGGGATATCTGAAATGAAGGTTTTCCCGCGGGATAGATGTGAAAACTGATAAGGACACTATGTTAATATGCGCTAGCTTATCTGATTATATATGAACAAAATGCTGAGTTGAGTTAATTAATGTAATGAAGGACGTTTCCGCAGCTTTATTTTACGTGTAGGGTTTAATGAAAGTAAGAAAATAATGTGAACCTACTGTTTTAAAATTGAATATATATGAAACATTATTTTTTTCGTTCTTTGTCTGGCGTATATCAGGTGGTCGTATTGAAGGGGAATAGCGTTAGCGTTAAACGGTAGTTGCGGTTCGATTCCTACCCGTGGCAATGCATTGTATTAATTTCTTCGCTTTGGTAAGACAAAGTACTGGTTTTATTTCGCCATTTCGTTTAATCATAGTTTATAGTTTTTAATTTTAGTACGGACATTTAGATAAAACGTTACGTAGATATAAATGTGAATATAAACATCGTTTTACTAGAATAAACAAAAATTAAAACATTCATAACAACAGTTTCATTTCACACTAACTATTATTAGTTAAAAGTTTATTTGCCAATATTTTAGATATGCTATATAGATAGTTTATTGGAATGACTGTTAACCTAAATAAAATATACATTTGTTACACTGTCACGTTTTTTGAGGTTAGTTCCAAATAAATTTCAATATTCGACGAATATACGAATTGTATTCGTTGTGTTCATATAAAAATTGTATGGCTTACTGAGTAAAAAACAAATTTGATCCCGTTACTAACAAAAAAAATATTGATTTTAAAACCGGCGTTAAACTTCGCCAGTCAGCACGCAATGCCTTCAAAATACGGCGGAAAGTGGGGAACGCAGTGTTTTAGCTCTTGATTCCTTCTGCCTACCCTGCTGTGTGCGGGATACAGCGTGAAACTGATTTTATCTAAGTGTTTCTATACTTACTTTAATTTTTAACACTCCATTTACTCATATACCTTAATTGCGAAAGATATTAAAAATATATATTTAAATATAATTATGAACAGTTTTAAAATAGCTTTATTAGAATTCCAGTAAGTACTTACATTGTTACCTGATCTAAGTGTGTTTCTGTAGGAGATTGAAAAAAAACATATTTCCTTTTTAAGCCACGAAATCATAATAATGAAATTTCACATCTTGCAATGTTTCCCGTTATATTTGACATCTGAAATGATTGATTGAATTTCTTTCCAATGATAACAGAAATCGAAAGGTTTTCATTATTACAATATAAAATTCTATTTTTATCTACACTCACCTTTTCTTATTTATTTATTACTTATATTTTTTTTATTTATAGTATAAGTAGTGATATGAGTGTCTTAACACTAGGCCCTAATTTTTGTAATATTCGTTGTAATGTAATGTTATATTTTTAAGATTTATCATGCCTATCTATTTTTACTTCTTTTTAATTACAAAAACTCCACCTATCCTGCAATGTGCGGGATACAGCGTGAAATTAAAAAAAAAATATAAAAAAAAATTTTTTAAATTTCACATCAGATTTGTTCTATAAAAACAAATTTCTTTTTGTCACGTAACTTAAAGCTAAACAAGGCCTTTATAAAGCATTGACCTAACACGCAGACACATATTATAAACGTTAGCAATATCCTAACAGAGTTAAAGGCAGTCATAATTTAATTCATACAATATTAACGCTCTATAGCGCACATAGCAGGGCAGGCAAAGGGAACCAGGGATCTAGTGTTAAGATACTCTGTTCCCATTAAAACTCTTCTCTTACTTCCGTTCCCTACTTTCAACCAATTACATTTTCATTTTATCAGATATCTCAAGATAAATCTGAGCGAGCTATTTAAATTTTAAAATTAAATTTAAAATTTAAATTCCGATTTTATAAATGTTTAATGCATTAAGCTTATTGTATTGTATTCGTAAGTAGAACAGAATAATGAAAACAATTTGTTTCTCGGTTTATTTTATTTTCAAAACAGCAACAAGTTCCGGTTGCCTATGTAAGGACCATTTGTCTTTGAAACCCACGAAATAATAATGTAGAATTACAACTTATGTTTATAAATCAGCTATATCACTTTAAATTGTTAGTATGTATATTTTATTAATAGTTATTTATTACCTTTTTTTATTGTGCATATAGCAGGGTAGGCAGAGGAAACCTGGGAACCTAGTGTTAAGACAAATTGAGACACCTCCGTTCCCTACTTTCCGCCGAATTCTGACGGCATTGCATGTTGAACCGCGCAACTCAACGCCGCGTTAACAGAGCAAGAAAATGAAAATGTTCCCCCATCCTGCCGCGTTTACAGTCGCACGCTTAACCACGACTGACCTCAAAAGTAAATTAATGTATCAGACAATTTCAAATTAAATAACCATAATGAGGTTAAAAGTGACTGTCTATCGCTAGATTCTTTACTTTTCAAGAAATAATGTATACATAAAAAATCTAGAAATTAACGTCACACCTCGCTCCAGTAAGATAAGTTGCGGTGTTGTGCTCCGCCACTTAATACAAAATTCAGCTGAAAAACGAAACTTAAGGAAACTTCTTACTTTCTTCTTTTTCTTCCAGCTTTATTAAAATATATTATTGTATATTAATAAAGCTGGTGCCTAGGCTGGGCACACAATATGCTGACAAGATATATTGGAGGGTAGTGTAACATAAGTTATATAGTTCACTCACTTTGTTCTACTGTACAATCTCACTTATTTCATTTATTAAACTTAATGCTTTATATTTAATGAATATATTTTTATACAAAAAAAATATTCCAATTTCTATAGTTTTCCCAAAAAAATAATGTAACGAGAAATAAGCTTTTTGTTATTCGTGACTATAAGTTAACCAACCTACTTACAGCTAGCTGTCGCGTAGCATTCTTAAAGAAAAAGAAACATCATAAGCATTTTTCTCTAATAATACACTTCAACATATAAAGAAGTAGTGGGGAACGATAGTGTCATAATGGGAAGTGGAGAGTCGTTCCCAGATTCTCTCTGCCTATAAGATAAAAATAGTAGTCTCTATTTTTAGTAATACTCTCCGTTCCTACATACTTTCCGCCTTAATTTAAGACTTTGCATATTAAGTGGCGGCATTCAACGCCTTGTTTTTTCAATAGGGATATTAAAGTAATTCCTTTCCCGTGAAAGCGTCGAACCCACAACTGTCACATTTACAATTAGACGCTGTCAAATAGTACAGCGTGTTACATTTAAACTTATTGGTGAAGTGATATGTGCTCAACTGGTACGCTCAGTACGCCATACTTAATAAACCACCACCACATTTAAACTTTGTAGTATGTGCTGGGGCACGGAAGTGTCTCAATGGGAACGGCATGTCTTAACACTGTATGACTACACTGTGATATGATACACAGTGAGGCTAAAAAAATCTATTTTAAAATAATTAGAAATTTAAATAACTTTATTTATAACCCATATTCCAACTTACTTATTATACACGTAACTGGTTAGCGGCTTTGAGAGTAGGTTAGCTTTTATCGTGAATAGGACCATACGAGGACCTTTGCTTACAAATCTGGATTGTGGTTTAACTCCAAAGATTAAATAGTTTTACCGCCGTTGTCACTTCGTCGACTTCCATTACTTAAATAAAGTGATTTTTCACAAATTATTTTGGTAACGAATTATTAAATTTATTTTAAAATATTTAAGCTTTATCATATTTTCAGCAACTTCGTATTTTCATTATCGATATTAAGTAGTGTTTGTATATTTATTTTTGTTATATCCTTCCTTATTCAAATTCCTTATTCAGTTCAAAATTGTTCAAATGAGAAGTGGAGAGAGGCCTTTGCCCAACAATGGGATAGTTCAGGCTAGGGGGAAAAAAAAAAGTTCAAATAATATATCAATTCCAACTAGCAGTTTTTGAGATTATCGTGTTCAACCAAACAAACTCCTCAGCTTTATAATTTTAGTAAAGAATAGGTAAAATTTAAGTAAATAGAGATATCTTATAAAAATTGTTTTTGTTTCAGATGTGTAATGAACCACAATGGAGCTTCTACATATAGCCTGGCTGAGAAACCAGTTACAGAGTTTTCTTTGGAAGATGGACACCAAAATCTGAGTACAGAATGCTAAAAAGAGATTAAAATGGATTTTAACTTCGTGTCACCTACTAATGTGAGTTATGTAAGTTATTTACTTATTATTATTTGTTAGTGGTGCACGGGAACAAGCTTGCGAATATAAACGCGACAGGTTGTAGGTTCGATTCCCACATTTTGTAATTAACCTTATGTGAAACACCGTGTTCAATATTTTCTGTCCTATTTCGAGACACTGCATGTTGTTTGACGTAACTTAACACAGCGCTATGTCAACCAGAGTGAAGAAATAAATATAGTTTATACATAATCATTACTCCAAATTGACATCGAATAGAAAATATTATCATAATATATAATAATATTTTCACTAATGATACTGAAGAAACTTACGAAGTACTTTTACAAACTTCCAACATGTGCAAGTTTGTCATCTATCAGATATGAGTTTAGATAAAGTTAGATAAAATAGCGATATTGACTATAATATAATAACTTCTTATATTGCTTATATAAGCAAAATACGTGTTATTTAAAGAGATATAAATTTTATTGTTAAAATGTGCCAGTAATTTAGGGCCCATTTTTTACAATATAATAAAAGATTTCAAAATATTAATTCGGGGCACATGCGTGTGATTGTAAATACGACAGGTTGTGGGTTCGATTCCCAGTCGAAGAAATTGAATATTTAATGTTTTCATTTCTGCGCTTTGGTAACGAGGCTAAGCGCGACATGACTGGCTTCAGTGTCCATATATGAACCAAATTAATCTCCATACCTAACTTTACCGGAGTAGAGAGAATTCGATTGAAATAAAGTGAAAAGAAGATGAAGTGAAAAGAGAAAGAAAGATTATTAGATTAGATTTTTGCTTAGACTCATTTGTAATATTAAAATGTGACATTTGAAGTAGACTTCAAAAATAATTTAACAACTAAGTGAAAAACTATGTAATTTCATAAATAATTTATGTACTAATTTACTAAACGTGAATTATAATATCACTTAAAGCAATAAATATGTAACATTTTTCATATTTAAGTCTAGTTCTTTAAGCAATACCTATTATTATTATTAAAAGCTTTAAAGAAATTAAAATGTTAATTTATGAAAATCTTTTTAACCTTCTATTCTTTTACACTATTATAATATCAATGCCGTCATCTGTTCCCATTATTAAAACAAATCTGGTTCGCCTTAGGTTCACTTGTTCTAAGCGAAATTTGATGAAATATGAATTTGTATTTTAATATAGACTTTGACGGTAATCAGTCGTTTTACTGTCATTTAATTAATTTTATGTGAATATTATTTTGTTCTGCCTTTATTTGATCTACCGAGTAATTAATTACTAGGCATATCCAATAAAGGCACAAAATATTGGCATAGTGTTAAAACACTCCTCCGTTCCCCACGCACCGCCCAGTAAGTAAAAATATATTACAATAATTATAATACGTAGAACAATAATAATAGAAAGCTTCACCTGCCTATAGGAATTCAAAATTAAGTTTGAATAAAAAACTGTGGGTGACCGGATTTATAAATGGAAAAAGTATTACAAGTAAAAGATTTTTCATTTAAAAATTCTTAGTTCGTGCTGAGTTTTTTTATCATTTGACTAATCTCTTTTTATTTAGTTTAATGGGTTGCTTTCGGCCCTTTTTTTATTTGGGTTTCTGAAATTCATGAAATAAAATGAAAAACTTCTAGTTACGGTACTTCATTAAATATTTTAGTTGAAAATGTATTTTTTCTTATATTATTCATTCTTTTGTTTAAAATATTTAAATTTTGATCATTCGGTTAGTATGACTAACCATACAATTTATATAAGCATAGACATGACATTTAGCATTTTATACGAACAAAAATATAAAATGAAATGAAAATATCATTCAATATTTAAAATTCTAAATAAGAAATAAAAAATTGTAATTATTTTTGCTATTTAAAATTAACTAGAGCGAGGTAATTTTCAGTCTACAGATTACAAAAATTACATTTTTCATACATTCCAATCAAACGAACTTTCCATTATTATTAACATAATATATGTTTTATAACGACTTTTAATTAATATGCTTAATTAAATTGAATCACCTCCGAAATATCGAGATTGAGATTGAATAATAATAGATCTTTCTAAAAAATAAAATGTTAATTCTACTATAATACAAGTAAATACGATTTTCTTCCATCATTTATTTATTTACTAGCTACAAAATAAGACGGTTGCGTGATAAGTTTATTTAATAGAAACGTAGGGTTAATCGATTGACCTTTTTCACACGCGTTAGAGGAATATATTGATTATATTTTTTTCTTTATTTATTTTTATTTCGTAAATACAACCGTCTATACATATACGCATGACATTATAAATAAGAAAAAATAAAATGAAGAAAGCAGTCGTGACGCAGAGATATGAATGTTGGCACTTATTGCCCCTTGGGTTCGAATCCAGCTCTAAGGAATTATTCTATTAGCTTCACCCATATGCTACATTGCAGAAGGAACCTAGTGTTAAGACCCTCCATGCCACTTTCCGGCTAATACTAGCGTATTGAGTGGCACATCTCAACGCTGTACTTTGTCTTTCTACAAGAACGAAAAAATAATATGTATATTTTTTTATAGATTCATGCTGTAATCGACTTGTAGCAGAGTAGGCAGAGGGACCCTGGGAACCTAATGTCATTCCCTGAGCGGAAATCGGACCCACAACCCTTCGCCTTTTCAGTCACATACTTAGGCACTTGCGCCACGTCTGGCCTAACACAAATAATTTAATCAATTCAGTTCTAATACACCATAAAATTTACTAGCGTATTCAGAAGTCGTGTACAGCCTAAATGCTTATC